>CM046428.1:26259249-26279249 GCA_025506505.1 Flaveria sonorensis
TCAACAAGTCAACAAGTCAATCACAGACTCCAAGAGATTCGTTGTTTCCTTAACAGAAACACACGTGTCTATAAATATGAGTCCTAGGTTTCATATCAAAGACACAGAAATAAAAGGCGAAAAACATACCATCACATCGTTTTCGCACGATCAACACAAACCCTAGTAGCCATCACATCAACACACCAAAAATCATAAACACAATCATAGCATAGAATTTTGTTAGCAATTATTATTTGATTCTTTGTAATCATTAATCGGTTTTAATGAATTACGTTTGATTCAAATCATTATTCTTTGCATTTTGTTGATATCGTTTGATCATTTATTGTTTATTTTCTCTGGCATCTATATTTATTTGTTAATCAATTAAACAATGATTAATGGTAATTCCACGATCATTAATTCGAAACCAATCTAACACTGATAATTCCTGGTTGCGATCCTTGGATTCATAGGTGGTATCAGAGCCAAGTGCTCATTGATCTAGATCCATTGATCTGTCGGTGTTAGAATTGTTTAATTCGAAAACTAGATCTATCGGTTTTCTGACTAGATCAATAATTTTTTAAGCAAAAGTAATTGGTGTGAAGATTTGAAATTCAATAAATCAGTGATTTGTCATTCAGCGAGTATTGTTACATTGCTCGGTTAACATTGATCTATATTCAAATTAATTGAAACATAGATCTGTGTTATTGGCTGACTCTCATTAACTGTTCATAAGAAACTTTGTTTTTGTTCAAACTTCAATATTTGACTAAAATGAGTAGCTTTGTCGGTGGATCATCGTACCAGCCTCCAAAGTTGGAAACAAAAGCAGACTTTAAATCCTGGAAGATCAAGTTCAGAAATCATGTGAACTACACTGATTCTGACTTATGGGTATCAATAACTGAAGGTCCTTATATTCCACCCACCCTTGGGCCGGATTATAATGACAAAAATCAACCCATAAGTACAAAAGATCTATCACCTGATGATGTTAAAAAGGTTAAAGTTGATATTAGAGCATACAGTTTGCTCATTATGGCTTTACCAAAAGAAATACTAATCAGGTGTGAGAATTATAAAACAACAAATTCCTTGTGGAAGATACTTCATACTCTTTGTGAAGGGAGTGATGAAATCAAAAGCATTAGGAAGGACACACTTCGCTCACAATATGAAACATTTCATCATATTGAGGGTGAATCAATTCATCAACAACTCCATAGGTTTATGCAATTGGTAACCGAGATGAACATCATGGAGTTGAAGTATACAAATGAGGAACTGAACAAAAAGATGCTCCATACATTTCCTGAAAGTTGGAAGCAAATTGTGTCCATGTTTAAGAACACCATTGATCTCAAAGCAACTGGCTTAGATACATTGGTAGCTAAAGTTGAGGCTCTTAAAATGGATGAAAAGTCAAGAAATAAGAGTGTGAGAACACATGTCACACCTTATCATTTTAAAGAAACCAAAAGTGCTGGAAGTGCTTTTATCTCTAACAATGATAGTGACAATCTTGTACTTTGAGTGAAGATGAAGAAGAAGTGAGCTTTTATGCATCAAAGCCTTCAAAGAAATCTTCTCAAAGTAAATCAGGAAAAGAAAAAGGAAGACCTGATGATAGAAATGATGCATCTACATCAGCAGCAAAGTCTTCAACAAACAACAACCAAGCAGAGCCCATTACTGTGATTCTGGATTCTGAAGAACAAAAAGCAGCATTTGCAGCTTTTAGTTCAAGTTTTCAAGCCTACTTAGGAAGCACCTTAACACCTGCAAATATCTGCCAACAAGACTTGGAAGAACTACATCCAGATGTAGTAGAGGAGATGGATCTTCAATGGCAAATGGTAATGATTGCTTATAGAGCCAAACAATACTTGAGAAGAAACAAAAGTTTGGCTGCAGCAAGCAAAACATCAAAGATTGGTGTTGATAAGTCAAAGGTAAGATGTTTCAAATGTAATCTCTATGGGCACTTCTCAAGAGAATGTAATCAACAATCAAATCCTGACATGAGACAACAGCAGCAACATCAGTCTCATCAGTATCTATCTTATCAAACAACAACATCTCAGAGATCTTATAGACAACCACAGCTAACCAACTCATCCCCACCAGTCACAAATGCATCAGCAGGACCTAGTAATTCTAAAGAAACTGGGATGATCATTCTCCAAGATGGAACCTGTGACTGGAGCATGTATGAGAAAGAAGGTTTTGGATGAAAATCAAGCTTTAATGGCCCACATGGAGAACAAAGTTCCACCTATGGCTAGAGAGGTAAGAGATAGATTGTGTTCATCAATGTGTGTTGAGGAAGTTGAAAGATATAGAGTCCATGCTCAACAACTGGCTGATAAAGTAAAAGAAATAATGATTTTGAATGAATCTCATGTAAGAGAACATAAATTATATCAATTCAAAATTAACTCTTTACAAAAAGATTTAGATAAATTTGTTTTAGAAAATTACAACTTAAAAGCCCAAGTTGAGCATCTGACCACTTCCTTAACTAAATCCATGGCTGATCATGCATCAACTGAAGTGAAACTTCAAAATTTCAACTTTCATCTCAGCAATATGAGAAATTATTGAATTCTCATATTGAATCAAAGAACAGGTATGGGTTGGGATATAATGTTGTTGCACCTCCTTTGAATGATAACTATACAACTTTACCTGAATCAATGACAAATAGCTTGTCAAATCATTTTGTGCCATGCACCAATTTCGAAACAAACTGTACTGAACAAGTTAATAACAATGAATCTGAGGTGAGTGAAAATGAGTCTTCTGAATCAGATAAAATCAAACAAAATGAATCAGAATTTGACATTGATGGATGTGATGACTTGGATGATTCTGATGAACATGATGATAACTGTACGGATCAACTGAACATTGGTAAGAATGTTTCAGTTGAAACAATCATGCCCAAAGTACTTGAGCAAACAAAGTTGCCATATCCACCTAAGCAAAGAAACATGTTGAAGACTATTTGTAAGAGAATAGCTCAGCTAAATGAAGGTCTTCAAGTACTTCATCAGCAACAAAAACCTTCAACTGAAGTGATTGAAAATAAGCGAATATCAGCAGAACTTCTCTGGAAGAAGAAACATTCTTCAGTAGCAGATCTGCGGAAAAACAAACCTATTGATCAGTAGATGATCTGCGGAAGGCAAAAGAAACGACCAAAAAGAAAACTCAAAAAGGGGTGAGCTCAAAGCAACAAACTTTAGCTGATAAACATGAACCTTTTGACATCATGTCAGGAAAAGGAAAGGAGTCAGCTTCACTAAAGTTTGAGGAGTTGAAGACTCAAAAACAGCAAAAGAAGAAGAAATTAACTGAGTCTGATAGTGAGTCAGAAGAAAAGTATTGCAAATGGTGTGATATGAAAAATCACAACACTGAAGACTGTTACTTCAGCAGCTATTGCTCCATCTGCAATATGAACAATTACATGACTTCAGACTGTTACTTCAACAAACATTGTGCTATTTGTAACAAAAATAACCATTCCACTCAGGAATGTTATTTTAACAAAAAGAACAAGACAAAGAGCACAAAGAAGAAATAACCTGAGAAGGATGAATCAGAATCTCAATCAAGTGAAGATCAAAAAGATTCAAGATTAAAAAAACAACAAAAACAAAAACAAAAGGTGACTAAACCACAAGAGAAATCATCAGTTGATAGTGAACCTTTGCAGAAAAGACAACCTGAACAGAAATCAAAGTCTCCTCAACAATCAAAGACACCTCACAAAAAGGTGGAATTGAACAATAAGAAGTCAAATGCTAATGATACCTTCTTTGATAATTTTGAAAAAGGAACTCATATTTCACATTCAAAATCAAAGGATGATGAAACTTTCAACAATCAAGGATCATCATCAAAGTCAAAACAGCAAACAAAGAAAGAGAAGATCCTTGAGGAAGAGTTTGAGAAATCAGAACAAAATTCCACAAGTTCATCATCAACAGAATCATCCTCACCACAAACAACACACAATGAATCAATTGAATCTAAAATTAATACTGAATCTTCAAGACTCATTCATGAGGAAGTTAGAATTTTAGACTCCACAGGATCACCCAAGATCATTAAGACTTGGGTTTCCAAATCTAATTGAATTCTTTAATTGTGCCGGAACAATCTTGGAGAACTAACAACAAGTGGTATGTTGACAGTGGTTGTTCCAGACGTATGACAGGAAACTATTCTCTTCTCCATGACTTCAAACATAAAAATGCTTCTTATGTGGCATTTGGTGGGGATACGAAGGGAGGTAAAATAGTTGGTGAAGGAATGGTAACTAATGGTGTGCTCAAATTTGAGAAAGTAAATTATTGTGAAAATTTGCAATATAATCTATTGAGCGTGTCTCAAATTTGTGATCAAAATTATACCACATTATTTGATAACACTAATTGTTACATTCTTAAGCCAGGTTTTGTAGTTCCAGAAGATTGGATCCTTCTTAAAGCATCAAGAAAAGGAAACACATATGTTTTGGATATGAATAATACAACACTTACAAACAATGAAACATGCCTGCTATCTAGGTCATCAGAAGATGAATCTCAGTTGTGGCATAGAAGACTTGTTCATTCCAACTTGAAGAACATGAATAAATTGGTGAAAAATGACTTAGTCATTGGATTGCCAAAGAAAGAATTTTCTTGTTCAAACCATTATTCCTTATGTTATAAAGGAAAACAATATAGAGTGTCACATAAATCTAAAATAATGAACACAAACACTACACCACTCAAATTGCTTCACATGGATCTTTTTGGTCCAACTAATGTGATGAGCATTGGAAAAAAGGCAATATTGTTTAGTGGTTGTGGATGACTTCACTAGATTCACATGGGTCTTTTTCTTAAAACTAAAGAGTGAAACATCAAAAACATTAATGGAGTTTGTCACTAAGATTGAGAATCAACTTGATTTAAAAGTTAAAATTTTTAGGAGTGATAATGGGACTGAATTTGTTAATACTGTCTTAGATTCATTTTGCAGGAATAAAGGTATAGCAAGGCAATTCAGTGCACCAAGAACTCCACAACAAAATGGAGTTGCTGAAAGAAAAAACAAAACTCTCATTGAAGCAGCAAGAACAATGCTAGCTGATTCACAATTGCCAATCACCTTTGGGCTGAAGTAGTGAACACAACATGCAATGTTCAAAACAGGACATTAATTGTCAAAGAACACAATAAAACACCTTATGAGCTTTTATTCAAAAGAAAACCTTACATAGGATATCTTAGAGATTTTGGGTGTCATGTATCTGTTTTAAACACAAAAGAACAATTGGGAAAATTTTCAAAGAAAGCCTATGATGGTTTCTTCGTTGGATATTCTTCAACATCTAAATCATATAGAATTTACATTCCACAACAAAACATTGTGGAAGAAACTCCTAATGTGTCTTTTGATGAATCCTTATTTCCTAAATCTGTAAAAGGGTCATCATGGTTGTTTGATATAGATGCACTCACAAACTCATTTAACTCTGGTTATTTGAATGTTGCAGGTACTGAGGATACATGCTATCCATTCATTCCTCCAAACATGAATGAAGTGTCATTATCTGATGATCCTCCAAGAACACAAACTTCAAGTATCATGGAACAAGGAACACCAAATAATGTCAATAATGCATCACAAGACCAAGCAAATGGATCTACATCCTCAGATGCAAACACTTCATCAACAGCTGCTGACTCTGCATCCGCAGATGAGTGTCCAACATCCGAAGATGTGATTATTGAATCAGCTGATGTTCCATTCACATCAGTAGATGTTCCACATATTGGAAACTGTCCATTGCATTCCAAAGAGTCATTGTTAGCAAGTCAACAAAATACATCCGTAGATGTTCCTGTAACTCCTGCAGAAGCACAAAATACATCCGTAGATGTTCCTGTAACTCCTGCGAATGGCACTCATAATGCAGTTGGTGTACAAAATGAAAATCATTCAGCTTTCAATGATGATCAATTTGATTACTTCATAAATTCATCATCTCAGCTGGATATATCTACATTAATGCATATGACTAATTTGGAATGATCTATTCTAGTTGAGTCCATTCCAACAACAAGAATTCATAAGACTCATCCAATAAACAACATCATTGGAGATCTCAATGAAAGAACCACAAGAAGCCAAGGGGGAGCTGCAAACATCTGTGTTTTCACTTGTTTTCTTTCACAAGTGGTTCCTCCAAACATTACAGCTGCACTAAAAGATAATAGCTGGATTGAAGCCATGCAAGAAGAACTTCAACAATTCAGAAAGCAAAAAGTCTGGAATCTAGTTTATCTTCCTGAAGGCCAACATCCAATTGGCACAAGGTGGTTATTCAAAAATAAACTAGATGACAGAGGTTCATTGTGAGAAACAAAGCTAGGCTGATTGCTCAAGGATATACTCAAGAAGAATGGATAGACTATGATGAAGTTTTTGCACCAGTTGCAAGAATTGAAGCCATTAGAGTATTCCTAGCCTATGCATCATATAAGAAGTTCACTGTTTATCAAATGGATGTGAAGTGTGCCTTTTTATATGGGAAAATTGATGAAGAAGTATGTAGCTCAACCTCTAGGTTTTGAAGATCCTGATTACCCACATAGAGTATACAAGCTTGACAAAGCTTTGTATGGTCTTCATCAGGCACCAAGAAAGTGGTATGAAACATTATCATCTTTCTTGTTCAAGCATGGATACAAAAGGGGAACTTTTGATCAGACTCTCTTTCTCAAACATGAACATCAAGACCTCTTAGTTGTTCAAATATATGTAGATGACATTATATTTGGATCAACAAACAAGAGACTGTGTGAAAGCTTTGAAGAGTTGATGAAATCTCAGTTTCAAATGAGTTAAATGGGAGAATTAACTTTTTTCTTGGACTACAAGTTCATCAGAAAACAGATGACATATTCATCAATCAAGAAAAGTATATTCATCAAATATTGAAGAAGTACAATCTTGCTAATACATCTTCATGCAAAACACCTGCTTCAACAATTGACAAAATTGTACCTGATCCTGCAGGAAAATCTATTGATCAAAGATTATATAGATCAATGATAGGATCTCTTATGTATTTAACGGCCAGCAGACCTGACATAATGTTTGTTGTATGTGTGTGTGCTAGGTACCAAGCAGATCTAAAAGAGTCCCATCTGAATGATGCGAAGAGGATTTTCAGATATCTTAAAGGGAAACCAGCCCTTGGTCTATGGTATCCAAAAGATGGAGACTTCTCACTCTACTCTTATTTAGATAGTGACTATGGAGGACACAACAACAATAGAATATCCACAACTGGTGGATGTTAATTTTTAGGACCAAGACTTGTTTCATGGCAGTGCAAAAAGCAAACAAATGTATCTGTATCCACAGTTGAGGCTGAGTTCATAGCTGCTTCAACTGGTTGCTCTCAAGTCCTTTGGTTGCAAAACCAATTACTTGATTATGGTTACAATTTCCTTCAAACTCCAATTTATATTGACAATTCAGCTGCTATGTTTATCACTGCTAATCCAGTTCAACATAGTAAAACAAAGCATATTGAAATCAGATATCATTTTCTGAGAGATTGCTCAGAAAAAGGTTTAATCAAGTTAGTCAAAGTGGATACAACAAATCAGCTTGCTGATCTATTCACTAAGGCCTTTGATTCAGTTAGATTTAATTTTCTAATTGAGTCTTTGGGCATGATTAACTTAGATTAATCATCATTAACAAAGAAAAGCATGTGTCTGTCCTTGTAAATAGTAATAATAAAAAAAACATTCAGAAAAACATACAAAATTCAAAATATTGTCTTTATTTATTATGTCTTCTATTTCTGCATGACATATGTTTGGGAAATGATAGTACATTGTGCCTTTGCTTGCTTCCTAAGTTCTTAAATTTCTTTAAAAACTGATCAAAAGTTCTTTGATATGTAAGTAGATTCAACTTGAGTGAAGATTATACTAAGAGCATGCTTAATATAATGAAAAGGTGACTGTTTATGAGAAGCTTCATTTTGAGGATCAAGCAAGTAAGTCTTATCCTGATGTGATCAATTCATTCACCTAAGCACACTATGTAAAATACCTTATAACTTCTATCTTTGCAAATCATATTCCCTCTGTTTTGTATGAACAATGACCTGGGTTTATGAACACCATGAGATACATATGTTTAGTGTAAAGATCATATGTATTCAACTGGTGAAAAGATCATGATCCTCATCATCCCTCTGTTTTGTGTAAACAAAGACCTGGGTTAAAGGCACCTCTGTTTTACGTAAGTAAAGACCTGGTGACCTGATGATGATCATATCTAAGCTCTCAAAAGAATCCATAGTGATCAACTGTAAATTTTCATAAGAGCTTTTGTAGCAAAGCATTTATGAGACAACTCATATGTCTCAAGATAGAATTTATAACTTAATGTACATAGTTTCTAAGTATGAAAAAGTGATGAATTGACTCACAAACGGAGGACAAACTCTAATGTAAATTGAATGTGGAGCCCATAACAGTTCATCCCTAATAAACATGAAAACATGATAAACAACATGTAGAGTTGATTCCATACTCTTGTTTGGATTTAAGTGGACAAACATATCAATCAGGAAGAAGTTTAGTGACATAGTATGATCCCATTATATGTGCTCATATGCATGTATATATATTTAATTCAATTTTGTTACTTTTAGGTTTTTTTATTATGTGTAATCCTTGGACTATCATGTGCCTTTCATGCTATTTACTTCATAAATTTATGATAAATGTAACATCTTATCATTAATCACAAATTTAGGGGGAGTAGTTAATGCATGAAAAGAAAACATAAAATCTGTATTTTCCAAACAAAAATCAAATGAAGGAATTGGAACTTAAGCACTAATTTGGCTGAAGGATACATGAAGTTTTTCAAATTATATTTTGTGTGCACAAATTGTCATGAAAACAAAGTCAACAAGGTCCAATAGCAATAAATGGTTCTATCAGTTGATTAGGACCATACAATCAAAGAAGTTTCAACTTTGTATTTGCAGCATCAGCAGAAGCTATAGTACATTTTCCTTTTCAGTAGAAGCTACAGTGTGAAACTTAATCAAGTAGAATATGCCCATCCGTAGATTGGTAAACTACAGTTGTGTTAATATTTTAAAAGTATAATCTATGTTCATAGAGTGGTAATCTATGGATAATTAAGTTATACTTCAAATTATATTTCATTTCTTGATAGGCAATCGCAGATGTTAAGCATCCGCAGATGTCCTACGGAAGAACAGAAATCTGCGGAATAAATAAATTCTACGAAATTAAAATAAATGAAATTAATGTGTCCGAGGGAGCATAAATGATGTTTTTGACCTTAATGTTCATTATTCACTTTTTCAGAGAACTTTGACCTAAAAGAATAACGTTCGTCAAAATCTCTCCCTCCTTTGTTCAAACATTCAGATTACCACATCAAAACATCAAACAAACTCATAAACTTGATTTCAGTTTCTTGATTTGAAGGTAAAACATGTAATAATCATCAATAATGAACTGTTTGATTCATTGTCACCATTAAAACTGTTCATATTCTCATATCTATAATATTGATTCTAACCTAATCTTCTTAACTCTTATGAACAGATGGCTAATCGGTTTGCTAGAGAGCATAATATGTGTGCCTTTCTCAATGCCGATGACCCTGTATCAGCAGGATGTCGAGATATCATCTGTTATTTAAGAAGATCTAGGCTGTTTTATACCCTATCAGCGGAGCCTGTGATTCATCAATCACACATTGTTGATTTCTGGAACTCGGCAAGAATAGAAAAAGAAGGAGAAGATGAGGTGATACATGCAGATATTGGGAATGAACACTTAAGAATTGATGAACAGAGCATTAGGAGAAATCTCAACTTAGGAGATATAGAGATAGGTCATCCGGATGTATTTGAGAATGAATACATAGAAAAGATCTTCTACCTGATGGGGTATGATGGTGATTTTGATAAAGGTGAAATTAAGAAAGGGAGATTATGTAAGCCTTACAGATTCCTATGTCACACTTACCTCAAGTGCATCTCTAACAGGAAATCAGGATTAGACAGATTTTCAAGACACATCTCATCCGGAATCATTGGTATCTTTGAAGGAAGAACTTACAATTACTCAAAGTACATACTGGGATGTTTGTGTGACCATGTTAGAGTTCAAAAACCTGAGAAGATGTTCATGTTTCCAAGGTTTATGCAACTGATCATCAATGGTGAATTACCTGGGATAGTAAGAGAAGGTGATGTGTTTGTTTAAGCACATCTGGGGAGATCTGTACTGAATAAGATAAGTGGAAAGTATGAAGGAAAGATATGCCAATGTTTGCACATGTGGCGGATGCTAATGCCAACATTCCATCAGAACTGGTGTGGGAAGATCAGCAAGATAGTCAATCTACTGATACTGAGAAAGACTTACCTCAACATTCCCCTCCTCAATCTCCCATACACCATCATCATCAATCTCCACAAATCCAATCACCAGCCAGTCAAAACACCCAACCAATCTCTCCAATTCACCCTCAATCACCCATTCATCAACAACCTCTAACTCCACAAAATCTATCTCCTGAGAGTACTCATATAGAAACCATCTCAGTTACTCAATCTCAAAACTTAGTACACACTGGTGAGACTGAGTTAGTATCTCAAGAAAGTACCATTCCACTCATAATCACCAGCACACAAACCCCTATCATGTCTAACCAAACTGAACCAATATCTCCAATCATTGATCCTCAACAACAACAACAACATGATCAAGAGAAAACAGATCAGGCAGTTGAGTGTATTTCAAGCTCAGCAAGTATAGCTCATGCTGTAGGTAATGAGGTTGAGATTGCTGGTCAACATCAAGAAGGTGAAGAAGAAGCTAACTATGTTGATGTTATAGCCTATCATGAAGATGACCTGGAAGATGATGATATAGATGTAAGCAAAAGTTATCTGGTTGCTTAGTATAACAAACTTATCATCAAATCAAAAAAAAGGTTGGAAAGAATTAGAGAGATCAAAGGAATGTTAAAAGAAAAGGAGGAGTTGATGAACAAACAAGAATCCAGACTGATCAGATTAAGAGAAGATGCTCAAACCAACAATGAAGCAATTGATGCATTACATGAGCTGGTTGAAGAACTTAAAGACTCTGTGAAGCATGAGAAGACTGAAAAAGAGAAGTTCATATTGGAAGTTGAACAAGCAAACAACTCTCTCACTGCTCAGTCTATTTTGTTGAAAAGGAAAGATGAACTAATTGATGAGCTCAAGATGAAAATTTGCGCACTTGAATCGAATGCTGCTCCATCAACAAAAATAAAAGAATCTACTGAAGCTTCAAAGCAAATCATTCAGTACTCAAGAAAGATAAAGTATTTAGGGTATGTAGAGAAAGAGGTGATTAATGTTGAAGATTCACCAAAAAGATCAAGGCCTACATCTCCAGAGCACACTCCTTCAGTGGATGTTTCCAATTTAAAGCCTATATCTCATGCTGAAACTGAGAGTGATGCTGAATGGGATGAGCTTACTAAAGATGAGTCTCCCAAAGAACAAAAAGAATCAAAGATTGATGACCTACTGTCCACTAAAGACATATTGGAAGAGAGGCCTGAATCATCTATGTTTATGACCCTGATCAATCATGGGTTTCCCTATGACATGGTTGAGAGAATGAACATGATAGAAATGAAGGAAGCACTGAAGGAATTTGAACTAGCAAGCTTCATGATTCCAGATTACAATTATGAAACATTCACAACCTTCCAATCAATTCAGAGAATAAAGAAAGAACTAGGCCATTATGATATAGCAAAGCTGAACAAATACAATATGACTTGTTGGTTACAAAGTCATAACTACAAGATACATGAGCTGAAAGGAAGATCAGTGGCTGAGCTTAGAAGGATGATGGAGCATGTAATGAAGGTGGAATTGGAAACTGGAGTAAAATTCAGAACTGAAGCTCCAAATCCTTCCTATGAACATCAATTAAAAACCCCTGCTAAACCAGTAATAGTTGAAAGCAAAGATCAACATAATGGGAAAGATAAATTGATCAAAGAACTAAGAGAGGTGATCCTTGGGAAAGTATGGCCTCTTGGCATAACTGTGAGAGAGATCACTGAAGAAAAATCTTCTTTAATCCAGTTGTTTGATCATATCACGACTCCCACTGCTGCTGAAGATAATAGGATTATGGCCTGGAAATATGATCTAGAGTGGGATTATGCACTTATCAAGAGAGTATCTGGAAGAGTTGAATACTTCCACTTACTTGAATCAATCTTGTTGTTGCCTTATTCTAACATCAAAGACCTTCAAAGTTTGATCATCTCCAACTACCCAATAAGCCCAAGAGGAAGATTTTTCTTTGTATTGGTTGGAAAGTTGAAAACAAAATTTAAGGATGATGTACTCAAGGAAGCAAGAAGAGAAGATGAGGAACACAAGAAAAGATACCAAGGGAAAAGAAGATCAAAATCCAACTCCTCTACACTGGTTGATGACGAATTCATAAGGAGGGTTGGATACCCTAACAGAAAAACAGCTGCGATAAAAGTCATTGAAGGAAATCAATACACTATTCCCATAACTGAGTAGGGATATGTGGAGAAGACTAAAGAACCGGTGCTGATAAGAAATGAAGAAAAGAAGAAAGCAAGTAGTATAAGATTGTTTGATCCAATTGAAATTAAACTTCTACATCCAAGCTACACTTCATACCTAAATGATAAGTTCTTCCCAAAACTCAAAGATGATCAAGCTTAAAATGACCTATGCCTGTATTTGCATATCATACAAGTCATTGACAAACTGCATGCAAAAGCATACAAAAGAAGAAGATATGAGGCTGGACTGTTAAGAGGAGCTAACATTAAGGAAGTATCTGAACTGAGGATGTCAGAACAAGATGAGCTGGAAATAGTCAATAATCAGAGTGCTGTGGAAACTCTCACTACAGAAGAAGACATTTTGGGATTGAGCTTTGAGACACTACAAATGATATGCAGAATGGAGATCAAGTACAAGTACGATGATCAAAAGGATGCAGTATCATATTTCAACAAGAAAATGGTGTCAAGAGTCAAAGAGCTTTCAGTTTTGAAGACCTGATTACAAGTGTCTAAGCCTAAGGGAGAGTATTGTTAGATCTTGGAATAATAGGTCTAGAACATTTTGTATACGCTTAGAACTTTAATCAATACATGTAATGAATATTTGTAATTCAATATGTATATATATAGGTTAACCCATATGTGCGTTGATTTATGTGTATGATTACAGGTACAAACATTATACTTGGTCAATTTCTGAAATTGACTAAGTGTAAGAAACATCTACGGATGAACATTTTTGTTATTCCGTAGATATCTTTCTTACAAGACATTCATCAGAAGATCTTCTACGGATGAATATGGATATTCACTGATGAACACATGGAACAAAGCAACTGCGGAAGATCAAGTAGCTGCAGAAGAACAAAGTAACTGCGGAAGACCAAGTAGCTGCGGAAGAACAAAGTAACTATGGAAGAACCAGCACGTAAATCATACAAGTGTTTCTAGTCAACAAGTCAATCACAAACTCCAAGAGATTCGCTGTTTCCTTAACAGAAACACACGTGTCTATAAATATGAGTCCTAGATTTCATATCAAAGACACAGAAATAAACAGCGAAAAACATACCATCACATCGTTTTCGCACGATTAACACAAACCCTAGCAGCCGTCACATCAACACACCAAAAATCATAAGCACAATCATAGCATAGAATTTTGTTAGCAATTATTATTTGATTCTTTGTAATCATTAATTGGTTTTAATGAATTACGTTTGATTCAAATCATTATTCTTTGCATATTGTTGATATCATTTGATCATTTATTGTTTATTTTCTCTGGCATCGATATTTATTTGTTAATCAATTAAACAATGATTAATGGTAATTTTGCGATCATTAATTCAAAACCAATGTAACACTGATAATTCCTGGTTGCGATCCTTGGATTCACACAGATGTTGTATCCAAATTTCAGTCTTTGTTTTAAACAATGCTGATGCCATCAAAATAATGCACAACATCAACATCAACAACATCAACATCAACAACATCAACAACATCAACATCAACATCATCAACAGAATACATCAACAACAACAACAACATCAACAACATCAACATCTACAACAACATTAACATCAACATCAACCTCAATAACATCAACATCAACCTCAACAACATCAACATCAACATCAACAACATCAACATCAACAACAACATTATCAACAAATAAAATATCAATGAACAGATGATGAATAGTTGACAATAACAAAAAACAAATACAAGAAAGATGATGAACAGATGCCTACAACAAAGAAGAAAACAAGAAACATGATGAATACGGATGATTACAACCAACACCCACATCCATTTTCACATTCAACAGAAATGAAGAAATCAACCTTGGGCACATAATCACTGATCTAATCAAGGATTTGTACAACTATTAGAAACTCTTTTTGAAGTACTTGGAACCATCCATTATCAAGTTAATTCGGAGATTCAATGAGTTGAAGTGTCTTCAAGACTGACTTATGTTCCTGATGCTGTTTATTGAAGTTCAAAGCCTCATCATATGCCTAATACATTCTAATCCTTTGAGTGTGATATGAACAAACAGTAATCCAAAAGTGATACACCTCATATCCAATACGTTAAGTATTCTAAAAGAGATTCTATCCTTTATCAGAAATACATTAGGAGAAGCTTAATCTGAGGGGGAGAACTACAGCGAACTGTGTCAGAACATCAGTTGATCAAGAAGACATGTGACATAGAAGATCTTCAAGACAAAGTTTGGCAAGCATCAGTTTAGGGGGAGTATTGTTGGGTTCAACAATTGATAAACTGAAGCTTTCCAAACCACGATCAAAGCCAACTGATGATCTCATTGTACAAGTTTAGAGACCAAGTTGATAAACAGAACAAAACAATCACAAGACAAAGTCAACAAGACAAAGTCAACATCAAGACCATAAGAATAGTCAAAATTAGGTCATGATGTAATAACATTATAAATAGAACAACTAGTGCCACTTGTAATGTGTGGTTGTTGCAAAGTGTGTGAGTGGCTAGTAGTTCTTAAGTGTGTGTTTTTCATGGTGTAAATCACCACCCAAGGAGAATTTCTCTCCTTTGGGTGGGTTTGATGCACATCCATCTTTGTATATGTTTCTTCATTGTAATTTGTTATTCAACATCAATGAAATCATAACATTATACGTTACACGCACGTCCTTATTCTTCGACTCACACACTTCCACCCATCTTTAATTATGAATTCTCGGATCTGAAACTCATGAATCCTAAGATCCAAGCTCAACGAATCTGAAATATTGATTTAGCACTATTAAAATCTCATATTTTCATGCATTTCACGGGAAATTGCACACACAAACGAACATGGTTTCGCTTGTTTATAT
The DNA here is from genome assembly GCA_025506505.1 of Flaveria sonorensis. Classification (NCBI taxonomy): domain Eukaryota; kingdom Viridiplantae; phylum Streptophyta; class Magnoliopsida; order Asterales; family Asteraceae; genus Flaveria; species Flaveria sonorensis. The sequence continues at coordinate 26,274,807 of CM046428.1, forward strand.
TCACAGATAAACACAGGTTTATTTGTATTGTTGAAATGATCTAACGAGAAATGTGTAGAATATATTTGTGATTGTGTTGCAGATTTTGCTGCAAGTGATGGTCGATCATCACCTGAGCAATAAATCAAACCAGAGAACCTGTTCCTCAAATTTACAAAAGATACCGAATTAGGAATCTCCCTCCTACATCTTCTGAAGCACTCAAAAATTCAAGAAAGCGGTCTCCATTATAATCAATAGGATGTAGATAAAAAGGGGGAGTTTGTAAGATAAATATCTTCAATACCAGATCATCAATCGAGGGGGAGATTGAAGATCATTATATGGTTGACTTATCAGTGCTGATCACGATACAAGATGTTGCTAATGATAGACTAAGGGGGAGTATTGTTGGGTCTGATAAGGATAGTCTATATTATCAACACAGTCAAAGTCAACAAAGGTCAACGTCACTGTCAAAGTCATCAGAAAAGGCAAACAGACGCATTCGAGATGAAGAACCGAGACGAGACGTTGAAGATATAAATGACTAGGAGTTTATTGTTAATAAATATATTTTGTGTCAACAAAATATATTTATTTATGTTTAAGTTATTTTTATGTTTATATGTAATTTCTCTAATTTTCTAAGTCTAGGGGCTTAAAATGTCATTAGTGAATATTATCACTATATATAGATTAGTGACAATTAGGTTTAGAGAGCTTGAATGAGCCATTGATTGAGGGGCTTTCATATTGTAATATCTTTAGCAATCAATTCAGATCAAGCAAGGGTTTTATTTGGTGTTCTTTAGTGTTCTTCATATATTTATCCATTTTATAGTGTTTGATCTATAATTGTCACAAATATCATTGATATTATGTGTTATTTGAGGGAATCGTTTGTGTTTATCAATCAATTACACTGTATCAATGACCAAGTGGACCAACAATATGGTATCAGAGCCATTGTGCTCTTGATTATTTGAGTTTTGTTTGGTTTTCTAGTTCAAAGTCACTGTTCCATTCATTTTCGATCTGATTTGTGTGTTTTGGACATGGAAATTGATTGAGGATTGCTTGATTTTGGTATGGGAAGCTTTAGAAATCATCAGATCTCAAATTCCTTGAGATTTGGATGAATTTCAGTTGATTTCGTGCTGAAAAAGCTGTTCAAATACGTCGGGCGAAACTACAGCTCGTCCAACGAAACTACATCTACATTCAGCGAAACTACACAGTTCTTGGTTTTTGAATCTGGTTTCTTCATGCCTGCGAAAGTACATGCGTTGAACGAAAGTTCATGGTGTTTGTGTGCCAAACCAGCGAAAGTGCTGCCAAATTGATTTCTGAACGAAAGTTCAACTAGTTTCGGGCGAAACTACCCTGTGAAACTAGCATCAGCGTGCCATTTCCGGGCGAAACTGCTGTCGAAATTACTGGCGAAACTACTAGCGAAACTACCAGCGAAATTAGTGAAATTTCATTAATTTCTGATCATGTCAAAAATGGCTCTTTCAGAAGCCCCTAATTCCTTCAAATCTGATAATCTAATATCGGTACAAAGTCGGTTTGATTCTTTTGTAGCCATGTAAGATGAAAAGATATCTGATTTTGTTGATCAATTTTTGATGGTGGCAAGCAACCAAGAAGTATGATGACCAGCTGGGGAACCATGAACAAGTCATAAAACTTTTGGAATCTCTTCCTCCACAGTGGAGTCCACAAGTTAGATTGTTAAAGCAGGAAAGAAATTTTGGTAACTACAAACTCATTGAAGTTATCAACAAGCTGAAGTCATTTGATTTGGATATGAAAAGAGGATAGTATAATCAATTCATGTATGGTGATGTATCATTAAGTGTTAAGATCAAAGAAACTAAAGAAGAAGTCAACCATACATTGATGGCTGAGGTGGTAAACAGTGATGTTGATTCTATTGAGGACTTTGATTCTTTCTGGGAGTTCAAGAGTGAGATTCAAGAAGAAGCTATTGGTGAAAGTGGTGAGCAACAAGTTTAAGTTGAAGAGGTGAAGACTGGGAAAGTTAAAGAAGAAAAAGGTGATTGTGAGAATGTTGAAGAGAAAGTGATAGTTTGTGAAGTAATTGAAGGGAAGAAGGATGTCTGTAAAGAAGAAAAGAAGGAGGAAAGTAAAGCTAAGGAGATTAGGAAGAAAGCAGCAGAGGAAGAAGAATGTAGGAAGAACACTCCAGTTTGTCAGTTTGAAAAGGCCTTGGCTGTTGAAAAGGTAGTTATGGGCCTTCCTTATGAGGTAATTCAAGACATGTGTTCTCCTCCATGCAAAATCTGTTTATTTGGGGTATATAAAGCTAAAAGACTATTATTAGAAAATGAAAAAGAATTAAAACAAATAAATAAGGAACTTAAAACAAATGAGTCTAAATATTTTGTCAAGTTAAATGAAGCTTTAAAAGAAAATAAGCATTTCAAAAGAAATATTTTGGAAAGAAACGTTGAAATAAATGCTTTAACTGAACGTGTAGCACTTGCTAAATTTGAAACAAGCAAATTAAAAACTAAACTTGAAAAATGGAAACTAAGAACTTGATTTGGGATGACTGAGAAATGATAGCATGTTTTCTTGGAATGCTTGTTTGCATGACTTGTACTTTGTGAGAAATAATAGTAACTGAGGTAGATGTTTGTATCACTTCAAATTCTAAAATCTGAAAAAGATAGTTTTCATTACGCTTGGTAGGCTCAGCTCGAAAACGAAGTAAACAATGATCTGTAGCCTAACTAAAGCTTAGAACTCGGTGATAAGGATCATTTCATGACATCTCGGCTTGCACAAAGTTACAAGTCTCGTCAAAAATGGGTTGAGAGTATCTGACTTCTACCTTGATTCCTTCTATTCCCAAAATCTCCCTATCCCCAAGTCCTGAATGTAGCTTCTCGTTAGCTCTTTAGATGTATATTTCGTGCTTATCTCCTCTGCTATGCGGAAGCATTGACCTAGAGTGATGATCTTCTCTGTTATACGTGAGTATAGACCTGAAGCACTCATCAGCACGCTTAGATGATCATCTCCTCTGTTATATGTAAATATAGACCTGGAGCTATCATCATCTGTTCCCTAAAATAAAGGCATAGTGATTCTTAAATTAAGATCATTGTTGAACCCTAAAAGGAAGTCAAGCAGAGTTAATCACATTACTCAATAAGCCCTGATGATGGGATACGTTCTTCGCCGGATGTCTATGGGAACCAAGTTACCTGAGCTTCTCTAATTGAACCTAAAACATGATAAAATCAGTTGCAGGTCACTCGTTGAAAAGAATAAGGTTTGGGTTTAAATTGGACAACTATACCAACAATCATTCTTGAACTGTTTTTGGTTATCAAAATTTTAAAGTTGTGATCAGACACTGTATCAGTGTGATCACACTAACTTGTCGATGTTTAAATACATCTTTGTGCTTAAGTAATGTGATCTCATGATCAAATTAGTTCTTGGTGTAAAATAATTATAATAAAATTATATATATATATATATATATATATATATATATATATATCAAGTCTTCCATATTTGCTATTAAAATCTCGTATTTTCATGCATTTCACGGGAAATTGCACAAACAAACGAACATGGTTTCGCTGTTGAAATGATCTAACGAGAAATGTGTAGAATATGTTTGTGATTTTGTTGCAGATTTTGCTGCAAGTGATGGTCGATCATCACCTGAGCAATGAACCAAACCAGAGAACCTGGTCCTCAAATTTACAGAAGATACCGAGTTAGGAATCTCCCTCCTACATCTTCTGAAGCACTTAGAAATTCAAGAAAGCGAGCACTTAGAAATTTAAGAAAGCGGTCTCCATTATAATTAAGAGGATGCAGACAAAAAGGGAGAGCTTGTGAGATAAAAATCTTTAGCAACAAAATATGGAAAGCATCAGTCTAGGGTTTCGAAACTAATAGATCTCAAAATTAAGACTGAAGCTTACCAAATTAAAGATCAAGTACAGTTGACTTATCGATGCCGATCACGATGAAACACGTTGATAATAATAGACTTAGGGAAGTATTGTTGGGTCTAAAAGATGGTCTAATATTATCAATACAGTCAAAGTCAACAAAAGTCAATGTCAACGGTCAAAGTCAACGAAACAGTCAAGATGACGCGCTCAGGACGAAGATTAGTAGTAAGATGTTGAAGATACAAAGAACACGGGTCTTAGAGTTAATATATATATTTTGTTGTCAACAAAATATACATTTAATCTTTATTAGTCTAGTTTGTGTTTTAATTGTAATTTCATAATTGTCATGCTTTATTCATAGTTTAGGGTGCTAAATGTCATTAAGTCTAATTATCATTAGACTATAAATAGCTAGAGTCATTAGAGTGTTGTTAAGCTTGTATGAGCTAGATTTGAGGGTTTCTATGTAACAAACATCTTGTGCAAATCAATATGGATCAAAAGGGGGTTTTTC
>CM046428.1:27006749-27139249 GCA_025506505.1 Flaveria sonorensis
CTCCTGCGGATGACACTCACAATGCAGCTGATGTACAAAATGAAAATCATTCAGCTTCCAATGATGATCAATTTGATTACTTCATAAATTCATCATCTCAGTTGGATATATCTGCATCAATGCATATGACTAACTTGGAATCATCTATTCCAGTTGATTCCATTCCAACAACAAGAATTCATAAGACTCATCCAATAAACAACATCATTGGAGATCTCAATGAAACAACCACAAGAAGCCAAGGGGGAGCTGTAAACATCTGTCTTTTCACTTGTTTTCTTTCACAAGTGGTTCCTCCAAACATTACAGCTGCACTAAAAGATAATAGCTGGATTAAAGCCATGCAAGAAGAACTTCAACAATTCAGAAAGCAAAAGGTCTGGAATCTAGTTGATCTTCCTGAAGGACAATATCCAATTGGCACAAGGTGGTTATTCAAAAATAAACTAGATGACAAAGGTATTGTTGTGAGAAACAAAGCTAGGCTGATTGCTCAAGGATATACATAATAAGAAGGGATAGACTATGATGAAGTTTTTGCACCAGTTGCAAGAATTGAAGCCATTAGAGTATTCCTAGCCTATGCATCATATAAGAAGTTCACTGTTTATCAAATGGATGTGAAGTGTGCCTTTTTATATGAGAAAATTGATGAAAAAGTCTATGTAGCTCAACCTCTAGGTTTTGAAGATCCTGATTACCCACATAGAGTATACAAGCTTGACAAAGCTTTGTATGGTCTTCATCAGGCACCAAGAAAGTGGTATGAAACATTATCATCTTTCTTGTTCAAGCATGGATACAAAAGGGGAACTATTGATCAGACTCTCTTTCTCAAACATGAACATCAAGACCTCTTAGTTGTTCAAATATATGTAGATGACATTATATTTGGATCAACAAACAAGAGACTGTGTGAAAGCTTTGAAGAGTTGATGAAATCTCAGTTTCAAATGAGCTCAATGGGAGAATTAACTTTCTTTCTTGGACTACAAGTTCATCATAAAACAGATGGCATATTCATCAATCAAGAAAAGTATATTCATCAAATATTGAAGAAGTACAATCTTGCTAATACATCTTCATGCAAAACACCTGCTTCAACAATTGACAAAATTGTACCTGATCCTACAGGAAAATCTATTGATCAAAGATTAGATAGATCAATGATAGGATCTCTTATGTATTTAACTGCCAGCAGACCTGATATAATGTTTGTTGTATGTGTTTGTGCTAGGTACCAATCAGATCCAAAAGAGTCCCATCTGAATGCTATGAAAAGGATTTTCAGATAGCTCGAAGGGATACCAGCCCTTGGTCTATGGTATCCAAAAGATGGAGACTTCTCTCTCTACTCTTATTCAAACAGTGACTATCGAGGATGCAACAACAATAGAAAATCCACAACTGGTGGATGTTAATTTTTAGGACCAAGACTTGTTTCATGGAAGTGTAAAAAGCAAACAAATGTACCTGTATCCACAGCTGAGGCTGAGTTCATAGCTGCTTCAGCTGGTTGCTTTCAAGTCCTTTGGTTGGAAAACCAATTACTTGATTATGGTTACAATTTCCTTCAAACTCCAATTTCTATTGACAATTCAGCTGCTATGTTTATCACTGCTAATTCAGTTCAACATAGTAAAACAAAGCATATTGAAATCAGATATCATTTTCTGAGCGATTGCTCAGAAAAAGGTTTAATCAAGTTAGTCAAAGTGGATACAACAAATCAGCTTGCTGATCTATTCACTAAGGCCTTTGATTTAGTTAGATTTAATTTTCTAATTGAGTTTTTGGGCATGACTAACTTAGATTAATCATCATTAACAAAGAAAAGCATGTGTCTGTCCTTGTCTTTATTTATTGTGTCTTCTATTTCTGCATGATATATGTTTGGGAAATGATAGTACACTGTGCCTTTGCTTGCCTCCTGAGTTCTTAAATTTCTTTAAAAAGTAATCAAAACTTCTTTGATATGTAAGTAGATTCAACTTGAGTGAAGATTATACTAAGAGCATGCTTAACATAATGAAAAGGTGACTGTTAATGAGAAACTTCATTTTGAGGATCAAGCAAGTAAGTCTTATCCTGATGTGATCAATTCATTCACCTAAGCATACTATGTAAAACACTTTATAACTTCTATCTTTGCATATCATATTCCCTCTGTTTTGTGTGAACAAAGACCTGGGTTTATGAACACCATGAGATACATATGTTTTCAACTGGTGAAAAGATCATGATCCTCATCATCCCTCTATTTTGTGTAAACAAAGATCTGGGTTAAAGGCACCACTATTTTACGTAAGTAAAGACCTGGTGACCTGATGATGATCATATCTAAGCTCTCAAAAGAATCCATAGTGATCAACTGTATATTTACATAAGAGCTTTTGTAGCAAAGCATTTATGAGACAACTCATATGTCTCAAGATAGAATTTATAACTTAATGTACATAGTTTATAAGTATGAAAAAGTGATGAATTGACTCACAAACGGAAGACAAACTCTAATATGAATTGAATGTGGAGCCCATAACAGTTTATCTCTAATAAATATGAAAACATGATAAACAGCATGTCTAGTTGATTCCATACTCTTGTTTGGATTTAAGTGGACAAACATACTTGCAATCAGGACTAGAATCAGGTCACAATACAACAATCAACTCAATCAGGAAGAAGTTTAGTGTCATAGTATGATCCCATTATATGTGTTTATATGCATGTACATATATTTAATTCAATTTTGTTACTTTTAGTTTATTTATTGTGTGTAATCTTTGGACTGTCATGTGCCTTTCATGCTATTTACTTCATAAATTTATGATGAATGCAACACTTTATCATTAATCACAAATTTAGGGGGAGTAGTTATTACATGAAATACATGAAACATAAAAGCTGAATTCAATGATCCAAATTCAAATGAAGGAATTGGAACTTGAGCACTAACTTGGCTGAAGGATACATGAAGTTTTTCAAATTATATTTCTTGTGCACAAATTGTCATGAAAACAAAGTCAACAAGGTCCAATAGCAATAAATGGTTTTATCAGTTGATTAGGACCATACAATCAAAGAAGTTTCAACTTTGCATTTTCAGCATCAGCAGAAGCTACAGTACATTTTCCTGTTCAGTAGATGCTACAGCGCAAAAAGGAATATGACCATCCGTAGATTGGTAACCTACGAATGTGGTAGTATTTAAAAGTATAATAGTTCCATAGACTGGTAATCTATGAAAATTCAAATTATACTTCCATCAAAAATCAGTTTTTAATTCTAAGTCATCCGTAGATGATCTACGGAAGAACTAAAATCTGCGGAAACAATAAAATTGGTAATAAGGATAGGGGGTCAATTTAATAAATGAAATTAATATATCCGAGGGAGTATAAATGATGTTTTTGACTTGTCATTTCCATTCACTTTTTCAAAACATCTTTTTCAACCTAGAAAAACGTTCAGATAAACCCCCGTCCGACAATATTCAAAATTACCAATAACCTTTAAACCTTGCTTGATTCATGATCTCTGTTCATTACAAGTTCAATAATATCAAGGTAAAATATATCATAATCCGAAATTATGAACTGATTGATTCATCATTTCTGTGTCTAAACTCTTCGTATTCTTAAGTGTGATGATTTTGCTCTAACATAATTTTCTTCATTCATATGAACAGATGGCTAATCGTTTTGCAAGAGAGCACAATGTATGTGCATTCTTAAATCCTGACGACCCTGTAGCAGAAGGATGTCGAGATATCATCAGATACCTACGACGATCCAGGCTTTTCTATGCTTTATCAGCAGAGCCTGTGATTCATCAAGCACACATCATTGATTTCTGGAATTCAGCTCGAATAGAGCAAGTTGGAGAATCTGAGGTGATAGTTGCTGAAATCAAGAATGAAAGGATGAGAGTTGATGAACAAACTATCAGAAGGGCACTTGAGCTGGGAGAACAAGAAGTTGGTCACCCGGATGTATTTGAGAATGAGTACATAGAGAAAGTGTTCTATCTAATGGGATATGATGGTGACTTTGACAAGGGTGAGATAAAGAAAGGGAGATTGTGCAAGCCATATATGTCACACATATCTAAAGTGCATCTCTAACAGGAAGTCTGGGCTTGATAGATTCTCAAGGCACATTTCATCTGGCATTATTGGCATTTTTGAGGGAAGGACATACAACTACTCAAAGTACATTTTCAGTTGTCTATGTGACCATATCAAAGTGCAAAAGGCTGATAAAATGTATATGTTTCCAAGGTTTATGCAACTGATCATCAATGGTGAATTGCCTGGGATAGCAAGAGAAGGTGATGTGTTTGTTCAAGCACATCTGGGGAGATCTGTACTGAATAAGATAAGTTGAAAGTATGAAGGAGGAGATATGCCAATGTTTGCACATGTGGCGGATGCTAATGCCAATATTCCACCAGAACTGATGTGGGAAGATCAGCAAGATAGTCAATCTACTGATGCTGAGCAAGACTTACCTTCACATTCCCCTCCTCAATCTCCCATACACCACCATCATCAATTTCCATAAATCCAATCACCAGCCAGTCAACACACCCAACCAATCTCTCCAATTCACCCTCAATTACCCATTCATCAACAACCTCTAACTCCACAAAATCTATCTCCTGAGAGTACTCATACAGAACCCATCTCAGTTACTCAATCTCAAAACTCAGTATACACTGGTGAGACTGAGTTAGTATCTCAAGCAAGTACCATTCCACTCACAATCACCAGCTCAGAAACCCCAGTCATGTCTAACCAAACTGAACCAACATCTCCAATCATTGATCCTCAACAACAACAACAACCTCATCAAGAGAAAACAGATCAAGCAGTTGAGTCTATTTCAAGCTCAGCAAGTATAGCTCCTGCTGTAGGCAATAAGGATGAGATTGCTGGTCAACATCAAGAAGGTAAAGAAGAAGCTAACTATGTTGACGTTATAGCCTATCATGAAGATGACCTGGAAGATGATGATATAGATGTGAGCAAAACTTATCTCGTTGCTGAGTATAACAAACTTATCATCAAATCAAACAAAAGATTGGAAAGAATTACAGAGCTCAAAGGAATGTTAAAAGAAAAGGAGGAGCTGATGAACAAACAAGAATCCAGGCTGATCAGATTAAGAGAAGATGCTCAAACCAACAATGATATAATTGATGCATTGCATGAGCTGGTTGAAGAACTTAAAGACTCTGTGAAGCATGAGAAGACTAAAAAAGAGAAGCTCATTTTGGAAGTTGAACAAGCAAACAACTCTCACACTGCTCAGTCTATTTTGTTGAAAAGGAAAGATGAACAAATTGATGAGCTCAAGATGAAAATTTGTGCACTTGAATCGAATGCTGCTCCATCAACAAAAATAAAAGAATCTACTGAAGCTTCAAAGCAAATCATTCAATACTCAAGAAAGAGGAAGTATTTGGGGAATGTAGAGAAAGAGGTGATTAATGTTGAAGATTCACTAAAAAGATCAAGGCCTACATCTCCAGAGCTCACTCCTTCAGTGGATGTTTCTAATTTAAAGCCTATGTCTCATGCTGAAACTGAGAGTGATGCTGAATGGGATGAGCTTACTAAAGATGAGTCTCCCAAAGAACAAAAAGAATCAAAGGCTGATGACCTACTGTCCACCAAAGACATATTAGAAGAGAGGCCTGAATCAACTATGTTTATGACCTTGATCAATCATGGGTTTCCATATGACATGGTTGAGAGAATGAACATCACAGAAGAAGGAAGCACTGAAGGAATTTGAGCTAGCAAGCTTCATGATCCCAGATTGCAATTATGAAACATTCATAGCCTTTCAATCAATTCAGAAAACAAAGAAGGAGCTAGATCACTGTGACACAACAACTCTGAGCAAATACAATATGACTTGCTGGTTACAAAGTCATAACTACAAGATACATGAGCTGAAAGGAAGATCAGTGGCTGAGCTTAGAAGGATGATGGAGCATGTAATGAAGGTGGAATTGGAAACTAGAGTAAAATCTAGAACTGAAGCTCCAAATCCTTCTTATGAACATCAATTAAAAACCCCTACTAAACCAGTAACAGTTGAAAGCAAAGATCAACATAAAGGGAAAGATAAATTGATCAAAGAACCAAGAGAGGTGATCCCTGGGAAAGTATGGCCTCTGGGCACAACTGTGAGAGAGATCACTGAAGAAAAATCTTCTCTAATCCAGTTGTTTGATCATATCACAACTCCCACTACTGCTGAAGATAACAGGATTATATCCTAGAAATATGATCTAGAGTGGGATTGTGCACTTATCAAGAGAGTATCTGGAAGAGTTGAATACTTCCACGTACTTGAATCAATCTTGTTGTTGCCTCATACTGACATCAAATACCTTCAAAGTTTGATCATCTCCAACTACCCAATAAGCCCAAGAGGAAGAGATTTCTCTGTATTGGTTGGAAAGTTGAAAACAAAATTTAAGGATGATGTACTCAAGGAAGCAAGAAGGGAAGATGGGGAACACAAGAAAAGATACCAAGGGAAAAGAAGATCAAAATCCAACTCCTCTACACTGGTTGATGATGAATTCATAAGGAGGGTTGGATACTCTAACAGAAAAACAGCAGCCATAAAAGTCATTGGAGGAAATCAATACACTCTTCCCATAACTGAGTGGGGATATATGGAGAAGACTAAAGAACTGGTGCTGATGTGAAATGAAGAAAAGAAGAAAGCAAGGAGTATAAGATTGTTTGATCCAATTGAAATTAAACTTCTGCATCCAAGCTACACTTCATACCTACATGATAAGTTCTTCCCGAAACTCAAAGATGATCAAGCTCAAAATGACCTATGCCTGTATTTGCATATCATACAAGTCATTGACAAACTGCATGCAAAAGCATACAAAAGAAGAAGATATGAGGCTGGACTGTTACGAGGAGCTAACATCAAGGAAGTATCTGAACTGAGGATGTCAGAACAAGATGAGCTGGAAATAGTCAATAATCAGAGTGTTGTGGAAACTCTCACAACATAAGAAGACATTTTAGGATTGAGCTTTGAGACACTACAAATGATATGCAGAATGGAGATCAAGTACAAGTACGATGATCAAAAGGATGCATTGTCATATTTCAACAAGAAAATGGTGTCAAGAGTCAAAGAGCTTTCAGTTTTGAAGACCTGATTACAAGTGTCTAAGCCTAAGGGGGAGTATTGTTAGATCTTGGAATAATAGGTCTAGATCATTTTGTATAGGCTTAGAACTTTAATCAATACATGTAATGAATATTTGTAATTCATTATGTATATATATAGGTTAACCCATATGTGTGTTGATTTATGTGTATGATTACAGGTTCAAACATTATATTTGGTCAATTTCTGAAATTGACCAAGTGTAAGAAACATCTACGGATGAACATTTTTGTTCTTCGTCGATATCTTTCTTAAAAGACTTTCATCAGAAGATCTTCTACGGATGAATATGGGTATTCACTGATGAACAAACACCACGCATGAAGAAACTGAAGTACCTTCGGAAGAACAAAGTAGCTGCGGAAGAACAAAGTAGCTGCGGAAGAACAAAGTAGCTGCGGAAGAACCAGACACGTATATCATACAAGTGTTTCAAGTCAACAAGTCAATCACAGATTCCAAGAGATTCGCTGTTTCCTTAACAGAAACACGCGTGTTTATAAATATGAGTCCTAGGTTTCACATCAAGAAGGAGGAAGAGACGGCGATAAAAATACCATCACATCGTTTCGCACGATCAACACAAACCCTAGCATCCATCACATCAACACACCAAAAATCATAAACACAATCATAGCATAGAATTTTGTTAGTAATTATTATTTGATTCTTTGTAATCATTAATCAGTTTTAATGAATTACGTTTGATTCAAAACATTATTCTTTGCATATTGTTGATATCGTTTGATTATTTATTGTTTATTTTCTCTGGCATCGATATTTATTTGTTAATCAATTAAACAACGATTAATGGTAATTCTGTGATCATTAATTCGAAACCAATCTAACACTAATAATTCCTGATTGCGATCTTTGGATTCACAATAAATATATATATATATATATATATATATATATATATATATATATATATATATATATATATATATATATATATATAGTAATATATATTTGTAATTTGTAATATTCTTCCAGAAGTTAAGGGACAGTGGATATAATGGTTGATTGGGAATGGCATGCCCATGCCTTAATAAGGTTTAGCAAACAAACGACCCTAATTTCTCTATAGTTGACGCGCAATTGGCAACTAACTATACATACATTTTATATCTTTTAAACGGCACATACATATTATTTAATTATGGCAGCTTGCATACTACATAATTTAATAATATTTATTATTAAACAACAATTTTTTTTTGAATTTTTTCATAAGAAAACCAATAAATGTAAAATACAAGTCACACAGAGTATTTTTTTTTTGTTCCATCTTAGTGCTTGTGGGAAAGCATTTTGATTCATTATAACCTTCTGAAAACGACATGCTAAAGTACATGATCATGCCTTGTTCAAGCATGCATGCATATCACCATATGGAAAATGATTCACCGAATATGTGCTTATTTTATTTGATCAAAATATAGGGATGGTTCTGCAATGCTTAGGTTATGCGTTTCAGTCATATGTACGTATGTTTGTTGGGTTTAATAACTTATTCGGTTATTTGTAACTAACTAACTATTATGATTTATGGTTATACGTATTTTAAATAGACTATAACCCAGAGGAAATCTAGTACTCAGGAATGCTTCAATTTCACAAAATCCGTAAATCAACTTGGTCGTCACATCTTTAATATTTTACTTCTTATATCCACATTATAGCACCATTGTAAATCCGATGATATTGTGCTTGAATATTACTCGATTTTAAAAGAAAATGCATTTAGATATATAATAGTTGAGTAAAACAACGGAGATTGGTTTACCATTTATGGTGAAATAACGAGCTATAAATATGTAATTAGTGTGATTTTAGTTATTAAACAGTAACACAATCTTACATTCGGAAAATACGACCATAAGTATAAGGAAAAAGACCATACCCTTTTATCCCGACCACTAAATTTCAAAGGCTTATAATGTCCTTAATTTGTGGGCAAGAAACCGAACTCTATTACTCCACATGACACCAAAGTGAATTTTTGAGTCGTGTGAATGAGAGCATAAGTGAATGTATGATTCTAAGCTAGGGTGGAGATATAGTAAAATTAAAAGTATTTAATTTAGAAAGTTTAAAAAGTATTTTGTGCTTGTTATGCGTCCTTAAATTATTTTGAAGGGGTTGTCGTTTTGGTTATTGTGTCAAATACACAAAGTCATTGTGTCTGATATGTCAGGTTCTATCAGATATTAGTTTATTGTGTTAAATATTTCATTATTTATTATATGTATTCACCGTTTTGTTTTATATTTTTGATCATTTTAGCTTATTTTTGTTAGTTTTATTTATATATTATATAATCATGTTGTTATCTTATCATTATATATTACATAAATTAGAGGTATACAATAATATTATTTCATCAATATGTTTCTCCAAACTTATTGTGTCTAGTTCTATAACACAATAACGAGCAAAAAAACATAACGAGACATTATATTATTTTCCCTTTACGTTTTATATGATTTTTGTGTTATTTAGTTATTAATTTATCCTTGTATTTTACATACTAAAATTACACAATAGTATTATTTCAAAATTATGTTTTTTCTAATTCAACATTTTCAAGAAACAAAATAGTGTTTGGAATAGTATAATAACTAACAAAAATACAAAATGAACAACATTAAAAACACAATAACGAACAGTTCCATATGAGCAGAAAAATGTAAAAGAATTATTATTTTTTATATAATAATAATATACTTGTTTTTCATATAAAAACACTCATTTTATGATGTAATTTGTATAAAAATTAGAAATGTTAAAAAAATAAGTGAACTTGAAAAAAGTAAACAAAAGTGGCTATGTCTAAAATGTCACTCTAACAAACTTTTTCTTACAATTTGATTTAAACTATTAATTAATAAGATTAATAGTTGAGATTATTTCTTATTTTTTTTAAATTTATTAATTTTTAATTTGAACACTGTCCTTATATATTCTAATAGTCTAGTTTTTGAGTTTTGGTGTGTTATTTTCCTTTCTTTATAAATTTATGTAACTTATAAACCTTACACATGAGCTCTTTGTAAGATGTAAGATACATGCAACATTTCTACTTTAGGATGAGAGTAGATTCACCATAAAATTTCAAATTATTATACACACACTATTTTATTTGATGGACACACCTGGTAATCACATGATCCATTTGGCAACTTTAACGTAATGTTGTAATGTTAGACGTGTCATTAAAATGAATTTGACGCATCATTGTATCAGGGTTGAATGCATCATTGTAGAGCAATGCATATGACTGCATTGAAAACATCATTTCTAACAATGATATAATCTAGTATAATCACTTTAAAACAATAATGTTAATTTGATATTAAAAGAATTGATCTAGATTATTTAAATATAAAAATCAATGACACTGAGTTTCCTCTTTTACCTTTCCTAGCAATTTTTTACTTCCCATTAATTATTATCTTCTTAATTATCACCCTAATATTATTACCCATTAAAAATAACCGTATGACTGGTACGGAGTCTTTCTTATGCTGTGATGAGAAAAATTAACTATCGTTGATATTGTACCATGATTCAGTTTAATATTATGTTATTTATGCTTTGTCTAATTAAAAGGACAATTGACAACAGAAAGGTGATTTGCCGTCGTCTTTTTAAACATATATCATCAAATTTAAATTTGATGGTGTCCACTATTTAAACCCGTCCATATATATTTTCTAATTTTTTTTTTCTTATTACGATTGGCTAACACAAACAACCGCATAGAATCTATTCTTAAAATCAAGCTATTGCTCACTTTGTGGTTTGAATTCACTGTCAATATGGTGGAGATAAACACTAGTGTCGCTAATCCCATTGATATGCCCCTTACCACTACAAATGATAAAATATTAATAAAGAAAAAAAGAACGTTCAAATTTGATGATGTATTAGTGCCTTGAAAAAAAATTTTCTTAAACACTGTCACACACGCAAAATTATACGGAAAGTTAGTTGTTTAAAATAAATAATAATTATTACATTGCCCATTATAAAACTCTGTTTTATGTTAATAATGCGTAATCAATGACAATACCTTAGCATCATATGAATGAACAAAGTCTCCTTATATATATACATGCATATGTGTGTCGACATATACATTTTTGTGTGTATTGACAGCTCTTGGTGTCACTGAAAGTACAAAGCTCTAAAATCCCATTTGATATGGCTCAAATTGTGGGTTCACAAGAAATAGAATCACTGAAAATTGAGCTTTCAGAAATAGGAAGAAGTTTAAGATCATCTTTGCGTCGTCATACATCTAGTTTTCGTGAAACAAGTTCTGCGAACAATAATGACCATACAGATGAGATTCTTCTTCAAAAGTGGGAAGCAATTGATAGATTGCCGACATTTGAACGTTTGAGATCATCTTTGTTTGATGAAGAAAACGGAACGAAGGTGGTTGATGTCACAAAGCTCCATGCTCCTGAGCGACATATGTTTATCGAGAAGCTCATCAAACACATCGAGAATGACAACCTTCGATTGCTGCAGAAACTTAGAGAACGAACAGACAAGTATGGTTTTCTTTTCTGTTTCATTCAGAGTTTTAGTTGAGATGTAAGCACGCTTACAGTTTAATTGTTTGTTTAGAGTTGGTGTCCAGTTGCCTTCTGTGGAGGTGAAATATAAGAATCTTTGCGTTGAAGCTGAGTTTGAAGTGGTCAAAGGAAAGCCTCTCCCAACTCTTTGGAATTCTTTTCAAAGTTTGCTTTCTGTAAGTATTTAACTGTCACCTTTCATCTTCATACATACTTTATAAGCACCGCAGCCGCTAACTTAGAAATTAAACTGATATTAATTAAGGATCTGTAAAGTTTTGTTGCTTCATCGTGTTTCTGATTGAAATCAAACAGGTTTAATTGATAAGATGCTTTCTTTTTCTATCACAGGAGGTTGTTATGATACCCGGTTTAAAGTCCAAGCATGCAAAGATAACCATCTTAAAGGATGTTAGTGGTGTCATTAAGCCAGGAAGGTAGGAATACAGTTTCAGTCTCTCCAAATACTTGATGATACTCTTTCTTTTGCTGAATTGTTCAAACTCATACTGCAACACGTATTCTTCTATATACTGATCACATTGACAACTTCCTACCACCATCAGTATGGTTGCACACTATAGACTATGTGTGATTTCCCTAAATAGATTAATGTTGTGAGGAGCAACGATATAATGGCAAGCCAAGGCTTCAACTATTAACTAATACTTTAAATGGGTCACTGCAAGTTCTTACTGAATGTACATTATGATGTCGTTGAATGTTAATGATGCAAGTTAAATGGTAACTAATATAATTGTTATCCAATCAATCTTTATTCATTATTTGATTGTTTAATTTCTTTCAGAATGACTCTCCTTCTTGGTCCTCCAGGATGTGGGAAAACCACATTGTTGAAAGCACTCGCAGGGAGCCTAAATAAATCTCTCAAGGTTCTGATTTTTCATTTTGCATGATTTTATCTGCATGGTATATGCAACTAATTGAGCAGTGACTATGTTTCTATCTTTATATCACTTTAACTTTGCGGTTTTTGCTTTGTTAATGTATTAAAAACAGATTAGTGGTGAAATTTCTTACAACGGGTACAAACTAGAAGAATTTGTTCCCCAGAAAACTTCTGCTTATATAAGCCAAGTTGATGTGCATATCCCTGAGATGTCTGTTAGGGAAACACTAGACTTTTCATCTCGTTGTCAGGGTGCTGGAAGTCGTGCAGGTATGTCTGATTCCTACTTCATGTCCATGATAAACACTCCATCGATTCCATATATACGGTGATGCATTCCATGTAATGATGATTCACGAATAAATGAAAGTTGTTTCTTCTCATTCAGAGATTATGATGGAGGTTAATAGGAGGGAGAAAGAAGCAGGAATTATTCCAGATCCAGATATAGACACTTTTATGAAGGTAAAGTATTAGTATTTGTTGTTTGATTATTTTCAAATTAATGTTTGTTGTGCACAAGAAACTGCTTCCTTTTACCTTTCATTAAAAATACTTGAAACTTTTGCAATCTTACTTATGAAGCCTAAAAGTCATATCTCTAATCATGGCACAGGACGGTTGGAAATCATTTTCAGTATTTTGAAAATAGGATAAATACATCAACTTGTGAATAACCTTGTATAGTTATGATTATAAGGTACTGCATATTTCCAAATGTAATTTTTAAGTTTTAGTATATAGTCTACCTGCCTCCCAGAGTAAATTAACTTCTTGCAATGGTTATCCAACCCAATATAATCTTAATTTTAAACATAACTTTTATATCAAATGATCTGTTCAATTTAATATCAAGATACCTGATGACAAGTTTAGATTCTTGAAGAAAATATGTTAAAGTCATCTAAGTTATGCCCTTCAAAACAAGAAAAGCTTGCTGCATTTGTAATATGGACAAAGGGGTCAATTTTTCTCCATATGTAATAATATAGACTTTTGTTTTGTGATATTAACTATCATTGTCAACCATTTCTTAATTTTCACAGGCAATTTCAATTGAAGGACAAAAGACAACACTTCAAACAAACTACGTCCTAAAGGTAATACTTTTAGCAGGCCCAAAGTGGTCTGACGCCCTGTGGGACCCGTTCTTGTGGAGACTTGTTTCCCTATATTATTTTCATATTTTTAATATTTTCCATTTCTCTTTACTATCATGGTACTCCAGATTCTTGGCCTTGACATATGTGCTGATACAATGTTTGGTGATGCCATGAGGAGAGGAATATCTGGTGGTCAGAAGAAAAGATTGACTACAGGTAACTTCTTTATCATGAGATGAGGTTTATTACTTGTGTTTAATATGAACAGAATCTGACTTGTATGGTTCTTTGCAGGAGAGATGATTGTTGGTCCCACAAAAGCTTTATTTATGGACGAAATATCAAATGGATTAGACAGCTCCACGACGTATCAGATAGTCGCTTGTCTTCAGCATTTGGCACACATTACTGATGCTTCTATACTCATTTCACTTCTTCAGCCATCACCAGAAGTATTTGATCTCTTTGATGACATTATGTTGATGGCAGAAGGGAGGATCGTGTATCATGGGCCCCGCAGTAATGTTTTAGAGTATTTGAGGGTCTTGGTTTTACATGCCCTGAAAGGAAAGGTGTTGCAGACTTCCTCCAAGAGGTAATGTCACATTCATGTCCGCTACTGTATCGTATATGTGCAATGATATAGAACACCTGGGAAACAATTTCAAAATGGCATATTGTAGTTGATTATCATGCTTTTGCTAGTTAACTGAGTTTTCATGCAATAACAACCTATTCACAGCTTGTGTCAAGAAAAGATCAAGCAGCCTACTGGTGCAAAAATGAACAGTCATATAATTATGTGTCGGTAGACACCTTTTCCACGGGATTTAAGGAATCTTATTTGGGAAAAGAAATAGATGACGATATATCCAAACCCTTCACGAGAATGCAAAGTCACGAGAAAGCTATATCCTTCAACAAATATTCTCTTTCTAAATGGACTCTTTTTAGAACTTGCATGTCTAGGGAAATTCTTCTCATGAAAAGGAATTCTTTTGTCTACATCTTTAAATCAGTCCAGGTGCTCATCACTATTTCTCAAAGTTTTTATTTTAAATTTATTTTTATAAATATTCATCATTTGACAGTAAATTGTTCATGTAATAAGTTTTTTCTGTTGCGTTGAAAAGGTATATTCATGTGGGTTACTTGTGTGCAGCTCGTCATCATTGCACTGATCACAATGACTGTATTTTTTCGGACAAGATTGAAGGTTGATGTGATCGATGCAAATTATTATCTTGGTTCACTCTTTTATGCACTTGTAATCCTTCTAGTTGATGGGCTCCCAGAAGCATCAATGACAGTTTCAAGACTTCAAGTTTTTTATAAGCAAAGAGATATGTACTACTATCCTGCTTGGGCATACGCGATTCCTGCATCCATTCTTAAGATTCCCTTGTCATTGTTGGAATCCATTATTTGGACATGCCTCACGTATTATGTTATTGGATACAGCCCAGAACCAGAAAGGTGAGCATCCTATAAACTATTTCATCATTCACTTCATCAGTCTCATATGTCGCTGCTGACCGTCATTCATAAATATTTCTCTCCAAAACTACAAATATAGGATCAGTTTTTACTATTTCATATGCTTTGTAGGTTCTTCCGCCAGCTAGTTCTACTTTTAGCGATACATTTCACATCAGTTTCCATGTTCCGATTCTTTGCATCAGTTTTCCAAACTGTGGTTGGTGCTACAACAGCAGGCAGCATAGCAATATTGCTCTCACTGTCATTTGGGGGCTTTATTATACCACATAGTAAGTTCCTGGTATTTTTTTCTATTTAATATATAGCTCAGTAAAGATTTGCAGACCAAACTAAGGGATGGGAACTTGGTTGCAGCTTCAATGCCAGTTTGGTTGAAGTGGGGATTCTGGGTCTGTCCACTGTCATATGGTGAAATAGGTCTTGCAGTGAATGAATTTCATGCTCCAAGATGGAACAAGGTAAATACTCAAATGACTAGTATCTTTATTTGATTTTTGATCTTTCTTTCATTGCAATATATATTATTGTGAACCCCAAGGGGGTGGCTGAGGGGTTTGAGATTCATCAAAAGAGGTCTCAGATAAGCTATAACTTCCTGCGGCTTGTAAAGTCATATTAGAATACTTATTTAATTAGTATCTATAAGGTATCCAAGTGTGATATTATTATCTATAGATACATGATATTGTTCTTAGCCCCTATGTAACTATATATATACACAAAATCAATATGAATAACATAAAATAACATATCTTTTCCACATTTCATGGAGTGTTGATACAGTTTTGAAATTTTATCCATGCAGATGACGTCTACAGACACAACCATAGGGCTGCAAACACTTGAAAGCCGTGGACTAAAATTTGAGCAATACTTTTATTGGATATCACTTGGTGCAATCTTAGGTTTTGCTCTGCTGTTTAATGTAGGCTTTGTCTTGGCTTTAAGCTACTTTAAGGGTAAATTCATTTTTTATTTAAATCATAAGTCAACTTTGAACATAGATAATGCCACATTTCATGAATAATTCTGGTTATTTGATGGTTTAGCTCCTGGTACTCGAGCCATTATATCTAAGGAAAAGCTATCTCAAGTAGGCGGAGGTGAAGTACCAAAACAGTACACT
Source organism: Flaveria sonorensis (assembly GCA_025506505.1). Taxonomy (NCBI): domain Eukaryota; kingdom Viridiplantae; phylum Streptophyta; class Magnoliopsida; order Asterales; family Asteraceae; genus Flaveria; species Flaveria sonorensis. Next base: position 27,023,189 of record CM046428.1, read on the forward strand.
CATAAGGGTAAAACGACTCAAAAAGCTGGCTCAGAGCCTTATCAAGGTTTGGATATTATCATTTTTCATTGTCATATACTGTAGGTGGTATACATAACTGCCACATAAAATTTGTTGTTCTTTATTGAATGTTACATTGCTTCCAAGAGGGTGTCGGTTGTGCAACAGTAGACACTTAATATCTCATTCACTTGTTTTACAGGACAAATGGTGTTACCTTTTGAACCGCTAGCGATTACCTTTCAAGATCTGCAGTACCATGTCGAGCCCCCCCAAGTAACTAGTTGAAATTGTGTATTTAAATCTAAACTATATCGTATATGTTTTTCAGATTAAAGTTATAGGTGATTGTTCTGTCATCAGGAAATGAGGGAGCATGGCTTCACTGGAAAAACACTTCAATTACTTCACAATATCACAGGGGCTTTTAGACCCGGTGTTCTTACCGCCTTGATGGGTATAAGTGGTGCTGGAAAGACTACCCTTCTTGATGTTCTTGCAGGAAGGAAAACAAGTGGCATTGTGGAAGGAGAGATTAAGATTGGGGGGTATCCGAAAGTTCAAGATACCTTTGCTAGGATTTCAGGCTACTGTGAGCAAACTGATATACATTCACCCCAAATAACTGTTGAAGAATCAGTCATATTTTCTGCATGGCTCCGTCTTCATCCTGACATTGATTCAAAAACTAAACACGTATGAAACATTACATACATATTGCTTTGCTAGTTACTTTTTGAATAGTCTGTAACTCTCTTTCTGATGGCACCTATAGAAATTCATAGAAGAAATCTTGGAAACAGTTGAGCTATATGCCATAAAAGATGCTTTGGTTGGCATTCCTGGGATTAGTGGTCTATCAACAGAGCAACGTAAGCGGCTCACAATTGCCGTTGAAGTTGTTGCAAATCCCTCCATTATATTCATGGATGAGCCTACAACAGGACTGGATGCTAGATCTGCAGCCATTGTCATGCGGGCTGTGAAGAATATTGTTGATACAGGAAGAACTATTGTCTGTACCATTCATCAACCGAGCATCGACATATTTGAGGCGTTCGATGAGGTGAAAAAGAGTGATTCAAATACTTTTGAGAAAAAAGATGCCTATTAACCTTGAATCTAAATATTTAGAACTCTAGCAGCCTCCAACATACATACAAAAGGCCTATGTTTGAGTGTTTATGTCTTGATGAGTAGTTTAATCTCAATGACGTTGTGCTATATATGTACACATTCTTGTGCAGGTACCCTAAGAGGTTAAACTCTTCCTTGGGGTTCTTTTCAAGTGTATCCCAACTAGTTTATTTATAAAGCATTTACGCCTTCACTTTAAGATCTCTTAAAAAGTGTTTCATTCTAGACAGTCAAAAACTTTCTAATCATGTACATTTAGTCTAGGCCATCCAGTGCTACTTTGATCATGACTTGGAACCATATATGGAAAGTGATGAGCATAATTTCAATTTAAACCGACTATATATGGAAAGTGAGGGGAATAATTGCTCACTATGTAGAGCAGGTATCCTTCTTTCATCATAAAATAATCTCATATGCTGCCCCATCTATGTTCATGCAGTTAATCCTATTGAAAAATGGTGGACGTATGATCTATTGTGGGCCTCTGGGTCGCAATTCAAGTAGGGTCATTCAATACTTTGAGGTTAGTTGAGCTCATAACATATGGACATGTTATATACACTTTGGCTTTTTGCTTCTAGTATGATAATATTTTATATTATAACTAGTACAATCTTAATTTCAAATGAATTGTCTTTTAAATAGAGCATCCCTGGGGTGCCAAAGATTAAAGACAACTATAATCCAGCAACATGGATGTTAGAGGTCAGTTCAGCGTCAATGGAAGCTGAACTAGGAGTTGATTTTGGACAAATCTATACTACTTCAACTTTGTATGAGTAAGTTACTCCTTCAAGCCTCATCTTCTATAACATGATGCCAACATCTTGGTGGGTATAATGCTAAGAAGCTCAGAGAAAAACAAGGTTCTAGGGAAGTTGTAAAATGCACGCCCTTTGTTTAGTCACTCATTTCAAGCTTTTAGCTCTACATTACATTCGCTTGATTCTTGTAACACTTGGTTGTGGTATCTGACTTGCTACTTTTCTTTGGTTTGTATTATATTAGGAGCAATAGAGAGCTTGTAAAGACATTAAGTAAACCACATCCGGGCTCAAAAGACTTGTATTTTCCTACACGTTTCCCACTAAATGGTTGGGGACAATTTAAGGCCTGCCTATGGAAGCAACACTTGTCTTACTGGAGAAGTCCTTCATACAACTTGACGCGTTCCATGTATATGCTCTTTGCGTCGTTTATGTTTGGGTTACTCTTCTGGGACCAAGGGGAGAAAATGTAAGTTAAAATATTCACAAATTTTATTTGTTGCTTGCTTGTTTTTACATAACTTTATGCCCGGTAAACTTGAAAAACTCACACAAAAGAATGAACAAACTAGAGGCTCACGAGTGTAAAACTTGGTATGTAGCTAGCTTTGTTTCCTAGAATATAGTTCCTTTATGTTCCTTCAAATTATTTGATATGGTATCCTTCCACGTGACAGACATGACCAACAGAGTTTATTCAATGTTTTCGGATCAATGTTCGCTGCTGTACTTTTTAGTGGCATAAACAACGCCTCTACGGTTATACCACATGTTTCCATGGAGAGAAATGTTTTGTATCGAGAAAGGTTTTCTGGGATGTATGCATCTTGGGCTTATGCTCTGTCACAGGTATAAACAAAATCCTTTTTTTCTAGTTGTATGTAATAAGTAATATGTATGTCATACAAGGCTTCTAAAACCAAGTTTAACTCTATTCATATCAACCTAGCACATAATGAGAGTTCGGTTAACAGGCTTAAATTTTTAGCCGATTTAAGACAGTTGGTCCATATAATTTGGCGCCATCTACTATTATAACCTAAATTATAAAAATTTTCTTTGTTAACAATTTATATTTTTATTATTAACATACATAAAATAAAAACTATATTTGTTATTGTTTGGATAGTTGGATTTGTATTGGGTTTTTGTACGGGTCAAGGGTCAGACAGTCATGTGTCATTTATATGGATCATTGCTAGTTTGCATGTTAATATATTTTGTTCAAGGGTTTGACCAAGTAACTTGGAGCAAAAAAAGGGTTATCAAATAATTCAAGATTACAAGAGGACCATGGGAGAGTTTACGTGGGATTTTTTTTTTCTTTGTTGCTTTAATGCAAGTAGAATACAGATTTATGTATTTAAAGCCTTGATTTTTATGAAGTGTACCTTCAATTTTATATAAAGTAACCAAAGAAAAATCATCCTAAATTATGTGCGGGTATATCGTGTTTTATTTAAAGGGCTTAAACTAACACTTGGTATCAGAGCCACATTCAGTGAGGCCAGTTTGAGAGTTGGCCTTCGAAGAGACGAGTAGCGCTTCGCCGCAAGGCAAACCCAATGAGGCAAGGCAAACCCAATGAGGCACTGGGATGTTTCAGGACAGTATGGCTTGTTCCGAGTCTGTCTTTACAAAATAAAATAGAGATTTGAAGGTGTTTAAGCTCAACAATTGTCATGGTGGAAGTAACGTTTAGGATGATGGAGGTGACTGGTGATAAACATTGGTGTTTTGGGGCTGTTAGAGGTGATAAAAGAACCTTGATCAACTTGTTTGGTGATATGTGGATACCGACGCATGTGCGTTAAAAGCGGACAGAAAGGATCTGTCAAGCAGGTGGCTTTAGGTTCGATTCACTTGACGGGTGAAAGAAAACAGTAGAAGGGAGTGGCCTTGTTTTATTCGTTGGTGGAGAAGGCGCTTTGAACAAGCATGATTGGAAAAGGGTATGGGCTGTCAAGATAATAAGATATTAGAGAAAAATACATGATTGAATAAGGAGATCATGGAGGAACATAGGAGAGTTTACATGGGATAAATTTTGTTTTTCTCCCCTTCTTTTATGTTAATAGAAAGTTTATTTATTTAAGGTTTTGATAGTTTTTAAGTACTGTACCTCTAATTTTATATAAAATAACCAAAGAAATCATCCCAAATTGTGTGTGGGTGTAGTGTGTTTTATTTGAAGAGCCTGAACCAATACTTGCTATCAAAGCCGCATTCGGTGAAGCCAGTTTGAGAGTCGATCTTTGAAGAGGCGAGTATCCCTTCACCTGCAGGGCAAACGCATGAGGGAACCGGGGCGTTTTGGGATGGCAACAATTTTTCCGGACTGTCTTTACAGCATAAAGTGGAGACATGAAGGTGTTTCAATTCAATTGTTGTTGTAGTGGAAATACCGTATGGGATGACGAGCTGACTGGTGATAAACGTTGCTGTTGCGGGGCTATTAGAGGTGATCAAAGAACCTTGATTGGCTTTTTTCGTGATAAGTGGAGACCGACGCACTTGCGTTAAAGCAAACATAAATGATCTATTAAAGAAGATGACTTTGGGTTCGATTCCCTTGACGGGTTAAAGAAAACAAAAGAAGGTGGTGGCTTGTTTTCTTTGTTGGTGGAGAAGCCTCTTTGAAGAAGTGTGAATGGAAAAAGGTATGGGCTGACAAGATAAGAAGAGTTCGAAGAAACTACATGATTGAAAACATTATGGCGATGGAGTTCAAATCAGGTGGCTTTAGTTATGGCAGGGGAAGAGGTCATCGATCGATGAAGAGCCAAGATTTCAATGAACGGTTCCACTAGAATGCCATGTGAGATGTTACAAGTGTGGTGAACTTGATTCGGGTTGAACCAAGAAGACTTTGGATGTAACCGAGGTGGAGGTCGGCGGTCCAAAAAGGGTCGAGATGGTTTGAGGTGAAAGTGATTCCGTGTTGTTATTAGTAAAAGGTGTGAACAAACAAGAACTAAGGGGTGATTGTTGGGTTAATTGGGTTTGTTCATGGGTCACGGGTCAGATGGGTTATGGGTCATTTACATGGGTCATCGATAGTTTGCATATTAATGTAATTTGCTCAAGGGTTTAACCAAGTAATATGGAGGAAAACGTGGGTTATTGAAGAATGTAATATTATAAGAAGATCATGGAGGAACATGGGAGAGTTTACGAGGGATTGTTTTTCTTTACTCCCCTTCTTTTGTGCAAGTAGAATATTGGGATATGTATTTAAAGTCTTGATTTTGTGTGTGGGTGTAGTGTGTTTTATTTGAAGGGCCAGAACCAACAGGTATGTGGTAAAATATTCGTAATCATAATCTAAAAATTTGTTTTTCACATATCACAACCATTTTATGTAGACTATTTACAACATCAATGTTTGTAATATAAAAATGTTTGATTGTGTCTTGTAGGTGGCAATTGAATTCCCTTATCTGTTTGCTCAGTCATTTGTATTTGTGTGCATTACGTATCCTATGATTGGATATTATTGGTCAGCCTACAAGGTTTTCTGGTACTTCTATACGTTCTTATGCACATTGATGTACTTCACATATATGGGAATGCTTCTTGTTGCTGTGACACCTAGCTTACAAGTAGCTGTCATTCTATCCTCTGCATGTTACACCATGTTTAACTTGTTTGGTGGATTTTTAATCCCTCAACCAGTAAGTCCCCATTGATTGTAATATGTTGGCTTTGAAAGGTTTCTCTTAAACTTAGTATTATTTCACTTAATTTCTTGTAGAAAATTCCCAACTGGTGGATATGGCTGTACCATTTAACTCCTACTTCTTGGTCGCTTAACGCATTGCTTACTTCTCAATATGGTGATGTGAAAAAGGAGATCTTGGTTTTTGGGGAAACTAAATCCGTGGAAGCTTTTATAAGAGATTACTTTGGGTATCATCATGATGAGTTGCCACTTGTGTTTGTTCTACTTGCACTGTATCCTATTGTTCTTGCTTCTTTATTTGCATATTCTCTAGCAAAACTCAACTTCCAGAGAAGGTAAATGAATACTGAGGATCAAACTCTGAAGTGGAAGTATCTATCTTTAGTGAAGTGTTTCAAATGTGTTTAAGTAATTACAATCAGCAACATATTTCTTTATAGATATTTGAGTTGTCTTCATAGGAATCTGTAAAATAGTCAAGGGTAATACAATATGTATTTTCGAATGAAAATATTAAAGACCGCCGCTATGATCGGGTGACTTGATCTCGAATGAAAACCTTGTACTTTCTGAATCTTATGTAAAGAAAGTTGAGATATGTGTTTGTGTAGTCTGCTCACCATAAATGAGATGTAATATATAAGGCCTCCTATATATAAAGTTAAGATAAAAACTCAACTATGATAACCCAGAAATTATCACAAGTCGTCGAACGCTACTGTACCTGAACTGAATGCTCTAAGGTTGAAAGGCAAGTAGATAAGCACTTAAAATTATAGCTGCCACCTACTACCTACTATATGTGTTAACATGCCCCCTCAAGAAGAAAGGGTGCAGCAACATGGAGATTGGACCTAATATTGTAAAAAAAGGTGGCAACCATTTAGTTAAAATATAAGCTAACTGTGTGGTAGTAGGCATATTGCAAACAGAGAGACCAAGCCATCACATAACTAAGCTAAAATGTAAGCCAATCTTAGGGTGCTGACACAAAGGATCAACTAATAAATGGGTGGCGCCAATATTAAATGTGGAAAATTTGATTAATGGGAATGATTTTATCTAGTTTTCTAATAAGAAAAATTCATTAGGTTTAGCTAAAATTATGACTGAAGTTCTTTTCATTTTAGAAATAATTTGCTTAAACGTGAAAAAAACTTCAGTTTTTATCAATGTTAAACACTAGTTAATGTGAAAAGCTCACACCTAGCATGTGTAGCATTGGTTAGCTAAAAAGAACTTGTGAGCCTATGTGCACAAATTTCAAGAGTAATATAGTTGACTAAAATGAATGTTTAAACATCATGAGTGACATGTCACAACTTAGTCAAAGTGCAAGTAATGCAGGAGATAGATTAATCTATGTAGAAAGAACCTTTTCTCAATCTGTATAGAAAGGATAACCTTTGTATCTCATCCGCATAATGGATGAATATTATCCAATAACACTTTATTGTGGGGTCTAATCACTTGTATGTGATAAAAAGAGCACAAAGAATTTTGACGATAAAATTATAATAAAACCAATTTAATATTACAAAAAATACCTAATGGAGTACACGATGGTCTTAAGGAGTCTAATGAATCTTCACACAAATATGAAAATTGGTTCAATCTAAAATATAGTTAGGGATAGTGAGAATATGTTCACATTTAAGTAATAAGTTTTGTCATTGCAAAGACAACATTATATATAGATCCATGCGAGGATTGGAGGTTACAGTCTTAAAGAGTTAACATCAGAAAGAATGACTTGCGAGTCAAGAACACGTAAAAACAACTTATCATTGATCTCAATTAAATATTATCATTTGTGAGTTTGTGAAGTCAAAAATAATGTTTGGATTCAACAACCTAAGTTTTGAGAAAATAGTGTGGAATGAGCCTAAAGCCCATGAAATAGGAATATGACGGTAACATAAACTTGTTGACTAGAGGTGCCAAGATCTAGGTTCAGTGCAACAACTAACTCATATAACCTAAGGTAGGTTATTATATTGGCAAACAATAAATTACATTGAAAGTCAGTGTACTTACTAGTCGTCCAACCAATGACTTTAAATACATGCTTAACAGAAAAGTTGTAGATTATTTGTGGAAACATGATAACTTAATGCTCTTAAAGATTTGTGTTAAACACCTATGTGAAAGAGATGTGGGTTTGCTTCAAATATAATTATAGGGGCATAATTTCCAGAGCTCTTTAGTGTTCAAAGAACATAAGCAACATGACTACGAGAAGTTGACCAAGTAAAAAAAATCTTGTTTTGCTATCAAAGATACTAAAACACATAATTTCCTCAAGCTCAATGGTGAACACCACATGTAGAATGTGTTGTTTGTTATTATTACGTCCTAGTAAACAAGTTATGAAGCTACCTAATATCATTTTTAGAGAACCACGTCACCATCAAAAACTTTATTGTTTTTTGTTGGACCCTAAATGGGATTGGATAGTTGTTCTAGATGAAAAGATTACAAGTGTTGAGAAATGTGGTTGAACATAATGAAATGCAGATTCAGAAATTGACTATACAAGTGTTAAGAAATGTGGTTGAAGATAATGAAATGCGGATGTAGAAAATGACTAAGTGTTTGATCATCCGCACTAGTCTTATGCGGGTGACTTAGATAAATGCGGATGTGCATTTACCTACCCGCATAAACTAATGCGGGTGAAATAAAACAAATGCATATGTCTTAAAAGAAGAAATGCGGCCAAGTTATTACACATCCGCATAGACAAATTTGGATATTGTACAAACAAATGCGGCTGAAGAAAAACTAATGCGTATATAGTTATTTTGTACTCTGTGCTTGGTAAATCCTAGATTTTGTGTCAGGGTAGTTAAGTAATTGTATAGGTTATTATATAAGACCTATAAATAGATAATGTTTTCACACTTTTTGTAACTTCAAGAATACTAAAACCCTAAAAACAAAGAAAACCTTGATTGTAATATTGAATTAAATTGTCAGTATATATGCACATTATGAGTATCTATGTTATGTTTGATTATTGATTATTGTATTTCCATTGCAAATAATCATAGAAATTCTTTAATATATTAGATCCTATTGATTCTTTCAATCAATTGGTATCAGAGACTTGGCTCTCAAATTCAATAAGGAACACATTGTTTTTTATTGATTCTTGATCTAACTATTAATTGATTTGCATTTCATTGTGTTCTACACAATCGATTAGTAATCAAGTCAAAAATAATTGGTGTTTCAATCAAATTACACTTTGAATTCATCATTAAATGAAGATACTATTCTATTGATTGGACTTTCATCACAACCAAACATAAACTATCCTTTAGTTTTTATGAGCAAAATGGCCGAAGGTTAGTAGGAGTTCCTAATAGAAGGTTTCCATATCCAATTTGAGTGAAACCACCAACTAAAATTATCAAAATCCTAAGAACAGAATGAAACACCATTAATCAAATTATGCATGAACATTGTTCATCGCATTACACATGAACACTAGTCATCGCATTATGCGTGAACACTGTTCATCGCATTTGTTACAGTGGTGGACTATTCATCGTGTTTTCCCTGAATCATACTATTCATTGTATTTTTTGATTAAACGTTCATCACATTTGCATGAACATACTTTTCATTGCATTTGTGATTCATTGAAGTGCTAAGAACTAATACTTTTCATCGTATTTATCTTGAAAACTATTAACCTGTAACACCTGGAAAATTCAGAAAGAAGAAAAGAAAAGAAAAGTAAAGGAGCAAACGAGATATTATTTAAAAAGCAAGAGGTTAAAAGCATGCAAGGACCAAACTGGCCCATAATGGGTTCAAAAAGGGTGATAAGGCCGCCCATACCTCTCTCTCTCATGCACAACTCTAGGCTGCAAAGAGAGAAAGAAGTTTGATCCAGTTTTTAAAGAGAGAAAGTAGAAGTTCTTCAAGAAGGTAAGATTTTCTAGTGTTTTCTTCTAGGTTTTCAGTTGGATTTGAACTTCTGGACCGATCTTTATGTGTTTTTTTTGTGTTTGGTCGCTTGTTTTTGTGTGTTTAGGTGCTAGAACTCCAGGTCGCTCTCGGGTTTGAGGAGTTTTCACTCAAAAGTTGTTAGATGTGAGTTCTAGATCCCCTCTTTTACATGTTTTCTATTTGTTTGGGGATGATGTGTATATCAATTGATGTTTTAATGAACCAAACTGTGAATTTTCCATGATATACGACCTTTATGACGAATGTTGGTTTTAAATGATTTCTATGATGTCGTGTAAATGTTTATTATGTTTTCAGTGTGTAATATGATAGATCTATGCTAAGAATATGTTAGAATGATGTTTGGGGACTGGAAAATACATATGATGCATTGCAGGTGTTGGTTAAAGTGTCTGCTGTGGACGCTTAGGATAGTTATAGTGCCGCTGTGGACACTTAGGATAATTAAGAACTGTCCGTTGTGGACATTAGACTGTCTGTTGTGGACACTTAGAAGGATTTTTATGCCGTCCGCTGTGGACTTGCATGTCCGCTGTGAACTTTGCATGTCCGCTGTGGACTTGCATGTCCGCTGTGAACTTTGCATGTCCGCTGTGGACACTTGGAGATTTTAGGTATGCGCTGTGAATACTTAGAACTTTTTATGCTGTCCGCTATGGACTTTACATGTCCGCTGTGGACACTTAGGAAATTTTATGATTGTCCGCTGTGGATTTGTTCATCCGCTGTGGACTTGTTCATCCGTTGTGGACTTTGTTCATCCGCTGTGGATACTTGGAATGTTTTAGTCATGCGCTGTGGACTTTGGCTGTCAGCTGTGGACTTTGGCTGTCCGCTGTGGACACTTAGGAAATTTTAAGCTGTCCGCTGTACATTTGTTCATGCGCTGTAGACACTTAGAATTATTCTGAAATTTTGGGAATAGAATTTAGGTGTTAAGTACTTATGTATAAGAAAAGAGTATGCTTGTTTAATGTTTCTAATGGTTGATACCTTTTTTATAGGCTGTTGTTATGGATAATGTGAATCCAAGGATCGCAATCAGGAATTATCAGTGTTAGATTGGTTTTGAATTAATGATCGTCGAATTACCATTAATCGTTGTGTAATTGATTAACCAATAAATATTGATGCCAGAGAAAATAAATAATAAATGATCAAATGATATCAACAATATGCAAAGAATAATGATTTGAATCAAACGTAATTCATTAAAACCTATTAATGATTACAAAGAATCAAATAATAATTGCTAACAAAATTCTATGCTATGATTGTGTTTATGATTTTTTGTGTGTTGATGTGACGGCTGCTAGGGTTTGTGTTGATCGTGTGAAAACGATGTGATGGTATGTTTGTCGCCGTCTCCCTCTCTTTTGATGTGAAACCTAGGACTCATATTTATAGGCACGCGTGTTTTTGTTAAGGAAACAGCGAATCTCTTGGAGTCTGTGATTGACTTGTTGACTAGAAACACTTGTATGATTTACGTGTCTGGTTCTTCCTTAGTTACTTTGTTCTTCCGTAGCTACTTGATCTTCCGCAGTTACTTTGTTCTTCCGCAGCTACTTGGTCTTCCGCAGTTACTTTGTTCATGTGGTGTTTGTTCATCAGTGAATACCCATATTCATCCGTAGAAGATCTGCTGATGAATGTCTTGTAAGAAAGATATCTACGAAAGAACAAAAAAGTTCATCTGTAGATGTTTCTTACACTTGGTCAATTTCAAAGATTGACCAAGTATAATGTTTGTACCTGTAATCATACACATAAATCAACGCACATATGGGTTAACCTATATATATACATAATGAATTACAAAAATTCATTACATATGTTGATTAAAGTTCTAAGCCTATACAAAGTGATCTAGACCTATTATTCCAAGATCTAACAATACTCCCCCTTAGGTTTAGACACTTGTAATCAGGTCTTCAAAACTGAAAGCTCTTTGACTCTTGACACCATTTTCTTGTTGAAATATGATACTGCATCCTTTTGATCATCGTACTTGTAGTTGATCTCCATTCTGCATATCATTTGTAGTGTCTCAAAGTTCAATCCCAAAATGTCTTCTTCTGTAGTGAGAGTTTCCATAACACTCTGATTATTGACTATTTCCAGCTCATCTTGTTCTGACATCCTCAGTTTAGATACTTCCTTGATGTTAGCTCCTCTTAACAGTCCAACCTCATATCTTCTTCTTTCGTATGCTTTTGCATGCAGTTTGTCAATGACTTGTATGATATGCAAATACAGGCATAGGTCATTTTGAGCTTGATCATCTTTGAGTTTTGGGAAGAACTTATCATGTAGGTATGAAGTGTAGCTTGGATGCAAAAGTTTAATTTCAATTGGATCAAACATTCTTATACTCCTTGCTTTCTTCTTTTCTTCATTTCTCATCAGCACCAGTTCTTTAGTCTTCTCCATATATCCCCACTCAGTTATGGGAAGAGTGTATTGATTTCCTTCAATGACTTTTACGGCAGCTGTTTTTCTATTAGAGTATCCAACCCTCCTTATGAATTCATCATCAACCAGTGTAGAGGAGTTGGATTTTGATATTCTTTTCCCTTGGTATCTTTTCTTGTGTTCCCCATCTTCTCTTCTTGCTTCCTTGAGTACATCATCCATAAGTTTTGTTTTCAACTTTCCAACCAATACAGAGAAATCTCTTCCTCTTGGGCTTATTGGGTAGTTGGAGATGATCAAACTTTGAAGGTCTTTGATGTCTGTATAAGGCAACAACAAGATTGATTCAAGTAAGTGGAAGTATTTAACTCTTCCAGATACTCTCTTGATAAGTGCATAATCCCACTCTGGATCATATTTCCAGGCCATAATCCTGTTATCTTCAGCAGCAGTGGGAGTCATGATATGATCAAACAACTGGATTAAAGAAGATTTTTCTTCAGTGATCTCTCTCACAGTTGTGCCCAGAGGCCATACTTTCCCAGGGATCACCTCTCTTGGTTCTTTGATCAATTTATCTTTCCCTTTATGTTGATCTTTGCTTTCAACTGTTACTGGTTCAGCAGGGGTTTGTAATTGATGTTCATAGGAAGGATTTAGAGCTTCAGTTCTGAATTTTACTCCAGTTTCCAATTCCACCTTCATTACAAGCTCCATCATCCTTCTAAGCTCAGCTACTGATCTTCCTTTCAGCTCATGTATCTTGTAGTTATGACTTTGTAACCAACAAGTCATATAGTATTTGCTCAGAGTTGTTGTGTCACAGTGACCTAGCTCCTTCTTTGTTTTCTGAATTGTCTGAAAGGCTATGAATGTTTCATAATTGCAATCTGGGATCATGAAGCTTACTAGCTCAAATTCCTTTAGTGCTTCCTTCATTTTTGTGATGTTCATTCTCTCAACCATGTCATATGGAAACCCATGATTGATCAGGGTCATAAACATAGTTGATTCAGGCCTTTCTTCCAATATGTCTTTGGTGGACAGTAGGTCATCAGCCTTTGATTCTTTTTGTTCTTTGGGAGACTCATCTTTAGTAAGCTCATCCCATTCAGCATCACTCTCAGTTTCAGCATGAGACTTAGGCTTTAAATTGGAAACATCCACTAAAGGAGTATGCTCTGGAGATGTAGGCCTTGATCTTTTTGGTGAATCTTCAACATTAATTACCTCTTTCTCTACATACCCCAAATACTTCCTCTTTCTTGAGTACTGAATGATTTGCTTTGAAGCTTCAGTAGATTCTTTTATTTTTGTTGATAGAGCAACATTTGATTCAAGTGCACATATTTTCATCTTAAGCTCATCAACTAGTTCATCTTTCCTTTTCAACATAGTATGAGCAGTGAGAGAGTTGTTTGCTTGTTCAACTTTCAACATGAACTTCTCTTTTTCAGCCTTCTCATGCTTCACAGAGTCTTTAAGTTCTTCAACCAGCTCATTCAATGCATCAATTACTTCATTGTTGGTTTGAGCATCTTCTCTTAATCTGATCAGTCTGGATTCTTGTTTGTTCATTAGCTCCTCCTTTTCTTTTAACATTCCTTTGAGCTCTCTAATTCTTTCCAACCTTTTGTTTGATTTGATAATAAGTTTGTTATACTCAGCAACCAGATAACTTTTGCTTACATCGATATCATCATCTTCCAGGTCATCTTCATGATAGGCTATAACTTCAACATAGTTAGCTTCTTCTTCACCTTCTTGATGTTGACCAGCAATCTCAACCTCATTGCCTACAGCAGGAGCTATACTTGCTGAGCTTGAAATACACTCAACTGCTTGATCTGTTTTCTCTTGATGAGGTTGTTGTTGATGTTGAGGATCAATGATTGGAGATATTGGTTCAGTTTGGTTAGACATGACAGGGGTTTGTGGGCTGGTGATTGTGAGAGGAATGGTACTTGCTTGAGATACTAACTCAGTCTTACCAGTGTGTACTGAGTTTTGAGATTGAGTAACTGAGATGGGTTCTGTATGAGTACTCTCAAGAGATAGATTTTGTGGAGTTAGAGGTTGTTGATGAATGGGTGATTGAGGGTAAATTGGAGAGATTGGTTGGGTGTGTTGACTGGCTGGAGATTGGATTTGTGTAGATTGATGATGGTGGTGTATGGGAGATTGAGGAGTGGAATGTTGAGGTAAGTCTTGCTCAGCATCAGTAGATTGACTATCTTACTGATCTTCCCACATCAGTTCTGGTGGAATGTTGGCATTAGCATCTGCCACATGTGCAAACATTGGCATATCTTCTCCTTCATATTTTCCACTGATCTTATTCAGTACAGATCTCCCCAGATGTGCTTGAACAAACACATCAACTTCTCTTGCTATCCCAGGCAATTCACCATTAATGATTAGTTGCATAAACCTTGGAAACATGTATATCTTATCAGCCTTTTACACTTTGATGTGATCACACAGACAACTGAAAATGTACTTTGATTAGTTGTATGTCCTTCCCTCAAAAATGCCAATACTGCTAGATGAAATGTGCCTTGAGAATCTATCAAGCCCAGACTTCCTGTTGGAGATGCACTTTAAATATGTGTGACATAAGAATCTATATGACTTGCATAATCTCCCTTTCTTTATCTCACCCTTATCAAAGTCACCATCATATCCCATCAGATAGAACACTTTCTCTATGTACTCATTCTCAAAAACATCCGGGTGACCAACTTCTTGTTCTCCCAGCTCAAGAGCCCTTCTGATAGTTTGTTCATCAACTCTCATCCTTTCATTCTTGGTTTCAGCAACTATCATCTCAGATTCTTCAACTTGCTCTATTCGAGCTGAATTCCAGAAATCAATGATGTGTGCTTGATGAATCACAAGCTCTGCTGATAAAGCATAGAAAAGCCTGGATCGTCGTAGGTATCTGATGATATCTTGACATCCTTCTGCTACAGGGTCGTCAGGATTTAAGAATGCACATACATTGTGCTCTCTTGCAAAACGATTAGCCATCTGTTTATAAGAATGAAGAAAATTATGTTAGAGCAAAATCATCACACTTAAGAATACGAAGAGTTTAGACACAGAAATGATGAAACAATCAGTTCATAATTTCGGATTATGATATATTTTACCTTGATATTATTGAACTTGTTGTGAACAGAGATCAAGAATCAAGCAATGTTTAAAGGTTATTGGTAATTTTGAATATTTTCGGACAGGGGTTTATCTGAACGTTTTTCTAGGTTGAAAAAGATGTTCTGAAAAAGTGAATGGAATTGACAAGTCAAAAACATCATTTATACTCCCTCAGATATATTAATTTCATTTTTTAAATGAGCTGGGACCCCCTATCCTTATTACCAATTTTATTGTTTCCTCAGATTTTAGTTCTTCCGTAGATCATCTATGGATGACTTAGAATTAAAAACTGATTTTTAATGAAGTATAATTTGAATTTTCATAGATTGCCAGTCTATGGAACTATTATACTTTTAAATACTACCACATCCGTAAGTTACCAATCTACAGATGGTCATATTACTTTTTCGCACTGTAGCATCTACTGAACAGGAAAATGTATTGTAGCTTCTGCTGATGCTGCAAATACAAAGTTAACTTCTTTGATTGTATGGTCCTATTCAACTGATAGAACCATTTATTGCTATTGGACCTTGTTGACTTTGTTTTCATGACAATTTGTGCACACTTAAGAAGATTTATATTTTGTGCAAGTTCATGTATCCTTTAGCCAAGTTAGTGCTCAAGTTCCAATTCCTTCATTTGAAGTTGGATCATTGAATTCAGCTTTTATGTTTCATGAATTTCATGTATTAACTACTCCCCCTAAATTTGTGATTAATGATAAAGTGTTGCATTCATCATAAATTTATGAAGTAAATAGCATGAAAGGCACATGACAGTCCAAAGATTACACATAATAAATAAACTAAAAGTAACAAAATTGAATTAAAAATATATACATGCTTATAAACACATATAATGGGATCATACTATGACACTAAACTTCTTCCTGATTAAGTTGATTGTTGAATTGTGACCTGATTCTAGTCCTGATTGCAAGTATGTTTGTCCACTTAAATCCAAACAAGAGTATGGAATCAACTCGACATGCTGTTTATCATGTTTTCATGTGTATTAGGGATAAACTGTCATGGGCTCCACAATCAATTCACATTAGAGTTTGTCCTCCGTTTGTGAGTCAATTCATCACCTTTTCATACTTAGAAACTATGTACATTAAGTTATAAATTCTATCTTGAGACATATGAGTTTTCTCATAAATGCTTTGCTACAAAAACTCTTATGTAAATATACAGTTGATCTCTATGGATTCTTTTGAGATTTTAGATATGATCATCATCAGGTCACTAGGTCTTTACTTACGTAAAACAGAGGTGCCTTTAACCTTGATCTTTGTTTACACAAAACAGAGGGATGATGAGGATCATGATATTTTCACCAGTTGAATACATATGTATCTCATGGTGTTCATAAACCCAGGTCTTTGTTCACACAAAACAGAGGGAATATGATTTGCAAAGATAGAAGTTATAAAGTGTTTTACATAGTGTGCTTAGGTGAATGAATTGATCACATCAGGATAAGACTTACTTGCTTGATCCTCAAAATGAAGTTTCTCACAAACAGTCACCTTTTCATTATGTTAAGCATGCTCTTAGTATAATCTTCACTCAAGTTGAATCTACTTACATATCAAAGAACTTTTGATTAGTTTTTAAAGAAATTTAACAACTCAAGAAGCAAGTAAAGGCACAATGTACTATCATTTCCCAAACATATGTCATGCAGAAATAGAAGACACAATAAATAAAGACAATATTTTGAATTTTGTATGTTTTTCTGAATGTTTTTTGGTTTTCTTTATTACTATTTACAAGGACAGACATATGCTTTTCTTTGTTAATGATGATTAATCTAAGTTAATCATGCCCAAAGACTCAATTAGAAAATTAAATCTAACTGAATCAAAGGCCTTAGTGAATAGATCAGTAAGCTGATTTGTTGTATCCACTTTGACTAACTTGATTAAACCTTTTTCTGAGCAATCTCTCAGAAAATGATATCTGATTTCAATATGCTTTGTTTTACTATGTTGAACTGGATTAGCAGTGATAAACATAGCAGCTGAATTGTCAATATAAATTGGAGTTTGAAGGAAATTGTAACCATAATCAAGTAATTGGTTTTGCAACCAAAGGACTTGAGAGCAACCAGATGAAGCAGCGATGAACTCAGCCTCAGCTGTGGATACAGATACATTTGTTTGCTTTTTGCACTACCATGAAACAAGTCTTGGTCCTAAAAATTGACATCCACCAGTTGTGGATTTTTTATTGTTGTTGCATCCTCCATAGTCACTGTCTAAATAAGAGTAGAGAAAGAAGTTTCCATCTTTTGGATACCATAGACCAAGGGCTAGTTTCCTTTTGAGATATCTAAAAATCCTCTTCACAGCATTCAGATGGGACTCTTTTGGATTTGCTTGGTACCTAGCACACACACATACAGCAAACATTATGTCAGGTCTGCTGGCAGTTAAATACATAAGAGATCCTATCATTGATCTATATAATCTTTGATCAATAGATTTTCTTGTAGGATCAGGTACAATTTTGTCAATTGTTGAAGCAGGTGTTTTGCATGAAGATGTATTAGCAAGATTGTACTTCTTCAATATTTGATGAATATACTTTTCTTGATTGATGAATATGCCATCTGTTTTCTGATGAACTTGTAGTACAAGAAAGAAAGTTAATTCTCCTATTGAGCTCATTTGAAACTGAGATTTCATCAACTCTTCAAAGCTTTCACACAGTCTCTTGTTTGTTGATCCAAATATAATGTCATCTACATATATTTGAACAACTAAGAGGTCTTGATGTTCATGTTTGAGAAAGAGAGTCTGATCAATAGTTCCTTTTTTGTATCCATGCTTGAACAAGAAAGATGATAATGTTTCATACCACTTTCTTGGTGCCTGATGAAGACCATACAAAGCTTTGTCAAGCTTTTATACTCTATGTGGGTAATCAGGATCTTCAAAACCTGGAGGTTGAGCTACATAGACTTCTTCATCAATTTTCCCATATAAAAAGGCACACTTCACATCCATTTGATAAACAATGAACTTCTTATATGATGCATAGGCTAGGAATACTCTAATGGCTTCAATTCTTGCAACTGGTGCAAAAACTTCATCATAGTCTATCCCATCTTCTTGAGTATATCCTTGAGCAATTAGCCTAGCTTTGTTTCTCACAATGATACCTCTATCATCTAGTTTATTTTTGAATAACCACCTTGTACCAATTGGATGTTGTCCTTCAGGAAGATCAACTAGATTCTAGACCTTTTGTTTTCTGAATTGTTGAAGTTCTTCTTGCATGGCTTCAATCCAGCTATCATCTTTTAATGCAGCTGTAATGTTTGGAGGAACAACTTGTGAAAGAAAACAAGTGAAAAGACAGATGTTTGCAGCTCCCCCTTGGCTTCTTGTGATTCTTTCATTGAGATCTCCAATGATGTTGTTTATTGGATGAGTCTTATGAATTTTTATTGTTGGAATGGACTCAATTAGAATAGATGATTCCAAGTTAGACATATGCATTAATGCAGATATATCCAGCTGAGATGATGAATTTATGAAGTAATCAAATTGATCATCATTGGAAGCTGAATGATTTTCGTTTTGTACATCAGCTGCATTGTGAGTGTTATCTGCAGGAGTTATAGGAACATCTACGGATGTATTTGTGCTTCCGCAGGAGTTACAGTAACATCTACGGATGTATTTTGTTGACTTGCTGACAATGACTCTTTGGAATGCAATGGACCATCTCCAATATGTGGAACATCTACTGATGTGAATGGAACATCAGCTGATCCAATAATCACATCTCCGAATGTAGGACACTCATCTGCGGATGCAGAGTCAGCAGCTGCTGATGAAGTGTTTGCATTTAAGGATGTACATCCATTTGCTTGGTCTTGTGCTGCACTATTAACATTATTTGGTGTTCCTTGTTCCATGATACTTGAAGTTTGTATTCTTGGAGGATCAGCAGATAATGACACTTCATTCATGTTTGGAGGAACAAATGGATAGCATCTATCCTCAGTACCTGCAACATTAAAATAACCAGAGTTAAATGAGTTTGTGAGTGCATCTATATCAAACAACCATGATGATCCTTTTACAGATTTAGGAAATAAGGATTCATCAAAAGACACATTAGGAGTTTCTTCCACAATGTTTTGTTGTGGAATGTAAATTCTATATGATTTAGATATTGAAGAATATCCAACAAAGAAACCATCATAGGCTTTCTCTGAAAATTTTCCCAATTGTTCTTTTGGGTTTAAAACAGATACATGACACCCAAAAGCTCTAAGATATCCTATGTAAGGCTTTCTTTTGAATAAAAGTTAATAAGGTTATTGTGTTCTTTACAATTAATGTCCTGTTTTGAACATTGCATGTTGTGTTCACCGCTTTAGCCCAAAAGGTGATTGGCAATTGTGAATCAGCTAGCATTGTTCTTGCTGCTTCAATGAGAGTTCTGTTTCTTCTTTCAGCAACTCCATTTTGTTGTGGAGTTCTTGGTGCACTGAATTGCCTTGCTATGCCTTTATTCCTGCAAAATGAATCTAAGACAGTATTAACAAATTCAGTCCCATTGTCACTCCTAAAAATTTAACTTTTAATTCAAGTTGATTCTCAATCTTAATGACAAACTCCATTAATGTTTCTGATGTTTCACTCTTTAGTTTTAAGAAAAAGACCCATGTGAATTTAGTGAAGTCATCCACAACCACTAAACCATATTGCCTTTTTCCAATGTTCATCACATTAGTTGGACCAAAAAGATCCATGTGAAGCAATTTGAGTGGTGTAGTGTTTGTGTTCAATGTTTTGGATTTATGTGACACTCTATATTTTTTTCCTTTATAACTTGAGGAACAATGGTTTGAATAAGAAAATTCTTTCTTTGGCAATCCAATGACTAAGTCATTTTTCACCAATTTATTCATGTTCTTCAAGTTGGAATAAACAAGCCTTCTATGCCACAACTGAGATTCATCTTCTGATGACTTAGATAGCAGGCATGTTTCATTGTTTGTGAGTGCTGTATTATTCATATCCAATACATATGTGTTTCCTTTTCTTAATGCTTTAAGAAGGATGCAATCTTCTGGAACTATAAAACCTGGCTTAAGAATGTAACAATTAGTGTTATCAAATAATGTGATATAATTTTGATCACATATTTGAGACACACTCAATAAATTATATTGCAAATTTTCACAATAATTTACTTTCTCAAATTTGAGCACACCATTAGTTACCATTCCTTCACTAACTATTTTACCTCCCTTCTTATCTCCACCAACTGCCATATAAGAAGCATTTTTATGTTTGAAGTCATGGAGAAGAGAACAGTTTCCTGTCATATGTCTGGAACAACCACTGTTAACATACCACTTGTTGTCAGCTCTCCAAGATTGTTCCTGCATAATTAAAGAAATCAATTAGATTTGGAAACCCAAGTCTTAATGATCTTGGGTGATCCTGTGGAGTCTAAAATTTTAACTTCCTTATGAATGAGTCTTGAAGATTCAGTATTAATTTTAGATTCAATTGATTCATTGTGTGTTGTTTGTGGTGAGGATGATTCTGTTGATGATGAACTTGTGGAATTTTGTTCTGATTTTTCAAACTCTTCCTCAAGGATCTTCTCTTTCTTTGTTTGCTGTTTTGACTTTGATGATGATCCTTGATTGTTGAAAGTTTCATCATCCTTTGATTTTGAATGTGCAACATGAGTTCTTTTTTCAAAATTATCAAAGAAAGCATCTTTAGCATTTGACTTCTTATTGTTCAAATCCACCTTTTTGTGAGGTGTCTTTGATTGTCGAGGAGTCTTTGATTTCTGAGCAGGTTGTCTTTTCTTCAAAGGTTCACTATTAACAGATGGATTCTCTTATGATTTTGTCACCTTTTGTTTTTGGTTTTGTTGTTTCTTTAATCTTGAATCTTTTTGATCTTCGCTTGATTGAGATTCTGATTCATCCTTCTCAAGTTGTTTCTTCTTTGTGCTCTTTGTCTTGTTCTTTTTGTTAAAATAACATTCCTGAGTGGAATGGTTATTTTTGTTACAAATAGCACAATGTTTGTTGAAGTAACAGTCTGAAGTCATGTGATTGTTCATATTGCAGATGGAGCAATAGCTACTGAAGTAACAGTCTTTAGTGTTGTGATTTTTCATATCACACCATTTGCAATACATTTCTTCTGACTCATTATCAGACTCAATTAATTTCTTCTTCTTTTGCTGTTTTTGAGTCTTCAACTCCTTCTCAAACTTTACTGAAGCTGACTCCTTTCCTTTTCCTGACATGATGTCAAAAGGTTCATGTTTATCAGCTAAAGTTTGTTGTTTTGAGCTCACACCTTTTTGAGTTGCTCTTTTTTTGGTCATTTCTTTTTCCTTCCGCAGATCATCTACTGATTCAGTAGATTTGCTTTTCCGTAGATCTGCTACTGAAGAATGTTTCCTCATCCGGAGAAGTTCTGCTGATACTTGCTTCTTTTCAATCACTTCAGTTGAAGTACTTGAAGACTTTCATTTAGCTGAGCTATTCTCTTGCAAATAGTCTTCAACATGTTTCTTTACTGAGGAGGATATGGTAACTTTGTTCGCTCAAGCACTTTAGGCATGATTGTTTGAACTAAAACATTCTTACCAATGTTCAGTTGATCCGCACAGTTATCATCATGTTCATCAGAATCATCCAAGTCATCATATCCATCAAAGTCAAATTCTGATTCATTTTGTTTGATTTTATCTGATTCAGAAGACTCAGTTTCATTGTTATTAACTTGTTCAGTACAGTTTGTTTCAAACTTGGTGCATGGCACAAAATGATTTGACAAGCTAGTTGTCATTGATTCAGGTAAAGTTGTATAGTTATCATTCAAAGGAGGTGCAACAGCATTATATCCCAACCCATACCTGTTCTTTGATTCAATACGAGAATTCAATAATTTCTCATATTGCTGAGATGAAAGTTGAAATTTCTGAAGTTTCACTTCAGTTGATGCATGATTAGCCATGGATTTAGTTAAGGAAGTGGTTAGATGCTCAACTTGTGCTTTTAAGCTGTAATTTTCTGAAACAAATTTATCTAAATCTTTTTGTAAAGAGTTAATTTTGAATTGATATAATTTATGTTCTCTTACATGAGATTCATTTAAAATCATTATTTCTTTTACTTTATCAGACAGTTGTTGAGCATGGACTCTATATCTTTCAACTTCCTCAACACACATTGATGAAAATAATCTATCTCTTACCTCTCTAGCCATAGGTGGAACTTTGTTCTCCATGTGGGCCATTAAAGCTTGATTTTCAGCCAAAACTTCCTTCTCATACATGCTCCAGTCACAGGTTCCATCTTGGAGAATGATCATCCCAGTTTCTTTAGAATTACTAGGTCCTGCTGATGTATTTGTGACTGGTGGGGATGAGTTGGTTAGCTGTGGTTGTCTATAAGATCTCTGAGATGATGTTGTTTGATAGGATTGATGCTGATGAGACTGATGTTGCTGCTGTTGTCTCATGTCAGGATTTGATTGTTGATTACATTCTCTTGAGAAGTGCCCATAGAGATTGCATTTGAAACATCTTACCTTTGACTTATCAACACCAATCTTTGATGTTTTGCTTGCTGCAGCCAAACTTTTGTTTCTTCTCAAGTATTGTTTGGCTCTATAAGCAATCATTGCCATTTGCCATTGAAGATCCATCTCCTCTACTACATCTGGATGTAGTTCTTCCAAGTCTTATTGGCAGATATTTGCAGGTGTTAAGGTGCTTCCTAAGTAGGCTTGAAAACTTGAACTAAATGCTGCAAATGCTGCTTTTTGTTCTTCAGAATCCAGAATCACAGTAATGGGCTCTGCTTGGTTGTTGTTTGTTGAAGACTTTGCTGCTGATGTAGATGCATCATTTCTATCATCAGGTCTTCCTTTTTTT
This sequence comes from Flaveria sonorensis, assembly GCA_025506505.1. NCBI lineage: Eukaryota > Viridiplantae > Streptophyta > Magnoliopsida > Asterales > Asteraceae > Flaveria > Flaveria sonorensis. Next base: position 27,046,273 of record CM046428.1, read on the forward strand.
TTTCTTGATTTACTTTGAGAAGATTTCTTTGAAGGCTTTGATGCATAAAAGCTCACTTCTTCTTCATCTTCACTCAAAGTACAAGAGTTGTCACTATCATTGTTAGAGATAAAAGCACTTCCAGCACTTTTGGTTTCTTTAAAATGATAAGGTGTGACATGTGTTCTCACACTCTTGTTTCTTGATTTTTCATCCATTTCAAGAGCTTCAGCTTTAGCTACCAATGTATCTAAGCCAGTTGCTTTAAGATCAATGGTGTTCTTGAACATAGACACAGTTTGCTTCCAACTTTCAGGCAATGTATGGAGCATCTTTTTGTTTAGTTCCTTATTTGTATACTTCAACTCCATGATGTTCATCTAGGTTACCAATTGCATAAACCTATGGAGTTGTTGAGGAATTGATTCACCCTCAATATGATGAAATGTTTCATATTGTGAGCGAAGTGTGTCCTTCCTAATGCTTCTGATTTCATCACTCCCTTCACAAAGAGTATGAAGCATCTTCCACAAGGAATTTGATGTTTTATAATTCTCACACTTGATTAGTATTTCTTCTGGTAAAGCCATACTGAGCAAACTGTATGCTCTAATATCAACTTTAACCCTTTTAACATCATCAGGTGACAGATCTTTTGTACTTATGGGTTGATTTTTGTCATTATAATCTGGCCCAAGGGTGGGTGGAATATAAGGACCTTTAGTTATTGATACCCATAAGTCAGAATCAGTGTAGTTCACATGATTTCTGAACTTGATCTTCCAGGATTTAAAGTCTTCTTTTGTTTCCAACTTTGGAGGCTGGTACGATGATCCACCGACAAATTTAGTCAAATATTGAAGTTTTAACTAAAACAAAGTTTCTCATGAACAGTTAATAAGAGTCAGCCAATAACACAGATCTATGTTTCAATTAATTTAAATATAGATCAATGTTAACCGAGCAATGTAACAATACTCGCTGAATGACAAATCACTGATTTATTGAATTTCAAATCTTCACACCAATTACTTTTGCTTGAAAAATTATAGATCTTGTCAAAAAATTGATAGATCTAGTTTTCGAATTAAACAATTCTAACACCGATAGATCAATCGATCTAGATCAATGAGCACTTGGCTCTGATACCACCTGTGAATCCAAGGATTGCAACCAGAAATTACCAGTGTTAGATTGGTTTCGAATTAATGATCGCGGAATTACCATTAATCGTTGTTTAATAGATTAACCAATAAATATTGATGCCAGAGAAAATAAATAATAAATGATCAAATGATATCAATAATATGCAAAGAATAATGATTTGAATCAAACGTAATTCATTAAAACCGACTAATGATTACAAAGAATCAAATAATAATTGCTAACAAAATTCTATGCTATGATTGTGTTTATGATTTTTGGTGTGTTGATGTGACGGCTGCTAGGGTTTGTGTTGATCGTGTGAAAACGATGTGATGGTATGTTTGTCACCGTCTCCCTCTCTTTTGATGTGAAACCTAGGACTCATATTTATAGGCACGCGTGTTTCTGTTAAGGAAACATCGAATCTCTTGGAGTCTGTGACTGACTTGTTGACTTGTTGACTAGAAACACTTGTATGATTTACGTGTCTGGTTCTTCCGTAGTTACTTTGTTCTTCCGCAGCTACTTTATCTTCCGCAGTTACTTTGTTCTTCCGTAGCTACTTGGTCTTCCGCAGTTACTTTGTTAAGGTGGTGTTTGTTCATTAGTGAATACCCATATTCATCCGTAAAAGATCTGCTGATGAATGTCTTGTAAGAAAGATATCTACGGAAGAACAAAAATGTTCATCCGTAGATGTTTCTTACACTTAGTCAATTTCAGAGATTGACTAAGTATAACGTTTGTACCTGTAATCATACACATAAATCAACGCACATATGGGTTAACCTATATATATACATAATGAATTACAAAAATTCATTACATGTATTGATTAAAGTTCTAAGCCTATACAAAGTGATCTAGACCTATTATTCCAAGATCTAACAGATAATAATTGCTATTTCATGTTAAGTAATTATAAGGTAATGGATATCTTAAAAGTATTATTCATAATTAAGTGGTCATAAAGAAATAAAAAAAGGACAGTGGAACTTAAGGAATGTTACCCCCGGGCCCTGATAAATGGTGAAAATCCTTGCAAGCTTTTCCAATGGAGGTTCACGACCCTGGTTGTCATTTGCTCAACTAATGTTTGGCTATTTCAGCCCATAGAAGGCACATCTAGGGTCTAATCCTTGTGATTGACCAATAGAACAATGGGATCCGAGTACATGAGCAGGCTTCGTGCCTAGCAGTGTGGATCAACTGCAATGGGTTAGCTACCATGATAAACGTTTGCTGGTAGGGGTTCGGCATCTATTGCCAACCAACAATGTAGGCTCTTGCTTTGTGCAATCCTAGTTAAAGAAAGTGAAAGATAATGAAAGAAAGAAAGATAAAGAACCTTTTCACGAATGATTATGTATAATGATGGATGAACACCCAGTAAGCTTATAAAATGTATATTTTCTATATTATCAAACTAGAACTCACTCAGCAATGCTGACTTTTTATATGCATATCAGTTATCAGGTAATTGCTTATGCTGAGGTGGTGCAGGCATGGTTGTATAAGCTACCGGGAATGATAAAAGTCTGGCATCCCTATTTTTGAGAATGTTGATGTATTAATACAATTTTTGGGTTGTAAACGGAATGATATGATAATTTGACATGTTTTTATTTATTAATGAAAAGTTATATTTCTGCTGCTAAATGAGGTGTTTTATATTATTTATGTGATGATGACCAACTGTAAGCGTCTAGGGAACGGGGCCTTACAAGTTGGTATCAGAGCCAAAGTTTAAGAGAATTGGGTAAAATATTTTCAGTAACCTAAACTTAAACTAAGAATTGGACAAGAAAGGGAAAGGGATGCCAGTCCTAGTAGCTACATGCCTGCAGGTAAATGTTTTATGTAACGTTTCATGTACATTAATGGAAAAAGGAATTATGTGTGTGTGCTATGTGAATTATGTGCTCTTAGTAGATTTGGATACTGATGTAGTCAGGATAGGAAATGCTTGGGGAATGAAGAGTGAAGTAAGTGGCTAATCACAACTGGCCACTGTAATTAGGGACTTACTATACTTGACATAATCTGAGCTATTACCTTGAATGACCGTGTTGGTGTTTGAATCTTATAGTGCTTAGAGATGGCTGGTGGCAGATCTTTGGAGGCTTCTCGAGGTGGAGGTCGTGGTGGACGTGGTGCTGGACCGCATGTCATGAGGAACAGAGCTAGAGTTGCTGAAACGGCTCCTGAAGAGCCGAGCTTCATCGCCATTTAAGTAGGGATGAGAGCGTTAATCTAACGGCCTTAGTGAAGGAGGCTATAGTTGAAGGGGTTCATCAAGTCATGCACACCATTTTTCCATCTGTGGTGACTGAGTCATTAGGGCCGTAAGGGAAGAACTGGAGTGGAAAACGTGTTGGTAATGGCGGTTTCCCTCCCAAGGGCAAAAAAAGGGTCGCAAGGTGGCCACAACCGAGGAAGGAGTGATGGTGTGTGAGAAGTGCGGGAAGGGCATGCATGAGAATATAGGTGGGGATCAAATCTCTGCTTTAAGTGTGGGAAGGAGGGCCACATGGCAAGGAATTTTTGTGTGGTGAAATGTTACAACTATGGCGAGAAGGGGCATATGAGCAGGGACTGCAAGAAGCCGAGGGCTGAGAACTCCGAAGCAAGGAAGGGGATCGAGAAGGAGAAGGAAGGGCAGAGGGCTAAAGCCAGGGCATTCACTATGACCCAAGAGGAGGCTAGGGTGGACCCCGACGTGATATCAGGTACATTTCTAGTAAACCAAACTCGTGCCTTTGTGCTTTTTTATTCCGGTGCTAGTAGGAGTTTTATTTCTGCTGCCTTCTGTGATAAGTTTCCTGCTAGGAGTAGGAAGATTGATGAGCCCTTTGATGTAAAAACGGCCATTGGTAAGTCTACCAGAATTTCTAATATGGTAGAGGATTGTGACATAGAGTTGGAAGGCCATAGGTTCTCTGCTAGGTTGTTTGTGATGCCCTTAGGCGGATTCGATGTGTTCCTAGGAATGGATTGGCTAGCAGCCTATGAGGCAAACATCATGTGTTGTAAGAAGATAATTTGATTGACCGCGCCCGATGGGGTTCGGTGATGATTTACGGTGATAGAGTTAGTACGATCCCGGAAGTAATTTCAATGGTTATGGCAGAGAAGTGTATGGGTCGTGGATATGGTGCCTATTTGGCTTAGGTGAAGGATGTGGATGCGATAGTACCACGAATGTCAGATGTACCGATTGTGTGTGACTTCCCAGACGTATTCCCGGAAGATTTATCAGGCGTGCCACTTGACCGCGAGATTGAGTTTCAAATTGATCTGATACTTGGTGCCCAACATGTTGCAAAGGCGCCGTATCGTCTCGCTCCCTCCGAGATGAAGGAATTAATGACTCAGCTGCAAGAGTTATTAGATAAGGGGTTCATTCGACCAAGTATCTCTCCTATGGGTGCTTCAGTCTTGTTTGTGAAGAAGACGGATGGTAGCATGAGGATATGCATCGACTACCGTGAGCTGAATAAGTTGACAGTGAAGAATCGGTATCCTGTTACCGAGGATTGATGACTTGTTCGATTAGCTCCAAGGTGCCAGTTGGTTCTCGAGGATAGTCCTCCGATCTGGTTACCACTAACTGAAGGTGAAGGAGCAGGATATTCCTAAAACAGCTTTTCGTACGCGTTATGGACACTATGAGTTTCTTGTGATGTATTTTGGTTTAACCAACACGCCGGCTGCTTTTATGGATCTGATTAATCGGGTGTGTCGGCCTATGCTAGATAAATCAGTGATTGTGTTTATCAACGATATCCTGGGTTATTCAAAGAGTGAAGAAGAGCATGCCGGTCACCTTCGGGAAGTGCTGGATACGCTTAGAAGGGAGAAGCTATACGCCAAGTTCTCCAAGTGTACGTTCTGGTTATGTGAAGTTCAGTTTTTGGCTCATGTAGTTAATCCTGAAGGGATCATGGTGGACCCGACAAAAGTCAAGGCAGTGATGCAATGGAAGTCTCCAAAGACGCCATCTGAGATTCATAGTTTCTTGGGTTTGGCGGGCTACTACAGAAGGTTCATTCAAAGCTTCTCCAAGATAGCTTCACCATTTACTAAGTTGACCTGTAAGGAGGTGAAGTTCGAATGGGGTCAAGAGCAGGAGAATGCTTTTGAAGAGTTAAAGATAAGATTGACTCAAGCTCCTGTCTTGACGTTACCCGAATGGAACAAAGACTTGGTGGTCTATTTGGATGCTTCTTATTCAGGATTGGGTTGTGTGTTGATGCAACGGGGGAAGGTTATAGCCTATGCATCCTGACAGTTGAAGATCCATGAGGCTAACTACCCTACTCATGACTTGGAGTTGGCGGCTGTGGTCTTTGCATTGAAGCTTTGGAGGCACTACTTGTACAGGACGAAGTGCACCATCTTCACTGACCATAAAAGCTTGATTTGAACATGAGGCAAAGCAGATGGTTGAAGCTTATCAAGGACTATGATTGCGAGATCCACTACCATCTGAGCAAGCCCAACGTGGTGGCAGATGCCCTTAGCCAAAAAGAGAGACCCGAGCCGATTCGGGTGAAGGCTTATCAGTTGGTTATGACCTCCGATGTGATGAAGCAGGTTAAGGAATTTCAGGATGAAGCGCTGAAAGAAGATCAGATTAACTCTGAAAGGATGAAAGGCCTAGTCGCTGAGTTGGATGAGAACACTCTCAGTGTTCGAACCCGATCCAGGAGGATGTGGATTCCACGTTAGGGAGATCTATGAGGAAAGATCATGGATGAGGCTCATAAGACTCGATACACAATTCATCCCGGTGCTATTATTGGCGGGAATGAAGTGCGATGTAGCGGAGTATGTGAGTAAGTGCCTTACTTGTTTGCAAGTGAAGGCGGAGCATCAGAAGCCATACAGGAAGATCCAACCCTCGGATATACCCGAGTGGAAATGGGAGCACATCACCATGGACTTCATTATGAAGTTGCCACGTACGGCAAGGGGATACGAGTTGTTTGTTATTATTACGTCCTAGTAAACAAGTTATGAAGCTACCTAATATCATTTTAAGAGAACCACGTCATCATCAAAAACTTTATTGTTTTTTGTTAGACCCTAAATGGATCATGTATGCCAATTCAAGTGGTGATTGGATAGTTGTTGTAGGAACCTCTGAGGTTATGAGGCTGATGCAACCAAAGGATACCAAAATAACTAAGTCTTCCAACATGCACTAAGGAACAAAGAAGAACTAGCTTCGGAAGTTTTACACACTCAAGTAAAATGCTACGTGTAAAATCTTCCGAAGCCAATGTTTAGAAGAAACTACTGAGGAAACTTTACACTAAGTGTCAAATCTTTCAAAGCCAAAGACTCAAATCTTCCGAAGGTTAAAGATGAAGTCTTCCGAAGCTCTCAAGACAAAGTCTTCTGAAGCTGAACAAAGATAAGACTGATTACTTTAGAAGAGAGAGAAAAGACACTTTTTCTGTCAACTTTATCATAAAGCAACATCCTGTCCGCTGCATGCTCTGGTGGTTCATCAACTATCATAAGTTGGTGAAACTTCCATGCTTTATGATAAAGTAGATAAGGTCTTTGTCTACAAGTTTCTGTATTTGTTTCTGTTTGGCTTTTTGTAATAGGAAAGTCAGTGAGCTATGGCCTGTCATAGTCACTAGTCAAAAGGCAATCTGCCTTTTGACTTTAGGCTGATCTTGTTGTCAAGATTAGTCACATCCAACTGTCTTTTTGCATATTGACGATTGTAGGTTTAATATAAAGAGTCAAAGGTTCTTGTATTTCAAATATCAGTGCAAACACCTGTAATAGAACCTAAGAAGCAATATACTACTTCCTTGAAATCAATTTCTTGTGTTCTTACTCTTACTTTACTTGTGTTGTGCATTGTATCATCTATTTAAAGTTCTAAGTTCCCCATTTGAATTGTTAAGTGATCCTAAAGATCATCCTAAGTGTGTTAACTAAGTGCAAAGTCCCATTTTAACGGTCCTGCATTTGGTATCAGAGCATTCCAGGCTCTTGTTTGCAAGATCTCACCATCTTCAAAACCTCTTAGTAACACACATCACTTAACTCTTCAAATGCCAGCTATCTCTAAAGATGATATGGAAACTGTAATAATGATAAAGTCCCACTGATCACTCCTGGGGATTTTGACACTTGGTGTCAAAGAATGGAAGACTTTATCAAGTCTCAAGATTCTAGGATGTGGGAGTCTGTTGAAAACTTCACCTTCAAAACAGGTGAAACCATGACTCAACAATACTTCATGTATGTTGAGATTGTAGATACTCTGGCTGATGTTGGGGTGACCATTGAGAACAGGGATATTGTAAGGAAGTTCATGTCCTCTCTTCCAAGACAATGGACACACTGTTGTGTGGTCATTAAGAGGACTGAAAACCTCAAGACCCTCACTCTCACTCAGCTGTATGGGATACTCAGTGGATACCAGATGGAGATGAACATGCAAAATTCATCTGGTAACTCCAACACTCACTAGAGTTCAGCCCTTCATGTGGTTGAAAGGGATAGCAGAGAACCACAGCATCATCTCATCTGCTACCCTGAGACTTCACAAAAGGGTCCTTTCATCACCTTCCCGGAGACACCAAGAGAGAGCTACATCCAAGGAAGTCCCTTCCAAGAGACAAACTCCTCTCAAGCCTTTGTTTCCACTGATGAAAGTTCAGGCAACTTTCTCTTTACTCTTGAAGACCTGGACTGTATCCATCCAGATGATCTAGAATATTTGGAGATAGTCCAGCAGATGGCTCTTCTCACTCACAGAGCCCAGAAATTCTACAAGAGGACTGGGAGAAGGTTTCCTAGCAATGCTACCAGTGACAAGTTTGGGTTGGACAAGAGCAAAATCAAGTGTTACAACTGTAACCAGATAGGACACTTTGCTAGAGAATGCAAGGCACCCAAATCAAATGGTGGCCAAGCCTCATCCAGGCCAAACTACACTGAAGGAGGGCACCAGAATGAGAAGCCAAGACAGCAAGCTGCAGTTGCTGTTGAAGAAGGAGGCTTTGACTAGAGCTTTCAAGCTGAAGATGCATCTCCAAACCAAGCACTCATGGCTGACCACGATGAAGCCAAGGTACTTGAACATCTTTGCTCTCTTGATTGTATTGCTAAAGTAAACAGATACAAGTCCTATAACTTGGAAATGAGATCTAACATTGAGTCCTTAAATATTTTAAAAGCTGATTTTAAAAGAGCTAAAAATGACTATATACTTTAGATAGAAGATCTAAAAAAAACAGTTTCAACTCTTAAACATGAGCAAACAAATTACAGGACTCAAATTAAGGATCTCATTACCAAGTTGACTGAATGCCAGGCTGAGCTTGTGATCAGCAAAACCAGAGCAGAAAAATGTGTTCTTAAAGAGGAAACCTTCAAGAACATGATATCCTCGTCTCTGTATGCAAAAGTGTGTTATCAGAACAAGCAGGGACTGGGATCTAGTGAGATAGCTCCTCCACACTCTCTACTATCAGTTAGATCTCCAAGGTGTGGAACTGGTCAAGATGAGCGTCCATCCATAGCAGTGATGAAGAGGATGAAGAGGCGAAGGTAAGGGATGACTCTGAGGTGAGTGAAGAGAGTAAATCCAAAAAGGGTCACCATGTTCCTAAGGAGGAAAAAGAAGCTGGTTTGAGCAAAACCAAAAGGAAGAACTTGATCAGAAGAGCAAAAAGAAGATCAAGAAAAGATCAAGAGGTCAAGACCACCTTTGATCCCAAATAGAAACAAGTATTTGTCTCTGTAGGGTTCAAGGTGATAAAAGCTGAAGATCCTGCCAAGAATTCAAGTACCAAGAGTTCTACTTCAGCTTCAACTCACTCTAGCAACAAAAAGAAGATTGATCAGCTGTGTGTCACTGCTACACAGCCTAAACCATCCATTTCTAAAAGAAAGCTTCACCCTAAGAAGCCTACTGCATCATTTGAAAAGGTGAAAGCGGAAAAGGAAAGTGTTCAAGCACAGTCTTTTTTAGAAAAGAAGGCTCTCAGAAGAAAAGATATAGATTGTGTTATATGTGGTAGTACCTCACATTTGGATAAGGATTGTCAATACAATCTAAAGGGTACTATCCACATGTTCAAGAAGAAAACTTCTGAGAGGAAGAAGAAACAAACAGCTTCGGAAGGAAAATCTGTTTTCTTCGGAAGCTCCAAAATGAAGAAAAAGGCAAATGAACCATTGTCTTCGGAAGGAAAATTGGTCTCTGAAGAAAGGAATACTTCTGAAGTATTGAGGCCTGCTACAGTGAAAGCAAGATCTTCCAAAGGATCAGTCTCCAAAGCTTCTGAAGCAACAAAAGCTTCCGAAGCATTGAAGGTCAAGCCCAATCTTTCAAAGGTGGTGTGGAAGAAGACCATGTGGCTAAAAGTTCATCATCAGACACAACAAATGATCCCCAAAGTCTGAGCATAGGATCTATTACTGTTTCATTGCCTTTAACTCATTCTAATAAGCCCAAGACCAATGAGGCTTGGGTTTCCAAATGTAACTAAATCATCTCTTTTTGTGAAGGGACAGCTAAAGACCAACAAAAATATCTGGATTGTTGATAGTGGCTGCTCCAGGCACATGACTGGCAATGAATCCTTGCTTCAAAACTTTAAAAGGATTGATGGAGGACCAGTTGCTTTTGGGGGAGATACAGGAGGGTACATTACTGGCAGGGGCAAGGTTACAAATGGTAAGCTCAGCATTGAGAAGGTAAACTTTATCAAAGAGCTTGGATACAATCTTCTGAGTGTGTCCTAATTTTGTGACCAAAAACATCACATGCTCTTTACTGAGCATGAGTGCATTGTTCTCAAGCCCGGGGTTGACATTCCTCCTCAGCATATTTTGTTTAGAGCCCCCAGGAGAGGAAACATGTACAAGATGGACTTGCAGGAAGCATCTCCATCTGGAGAGGTTTCTTGCTTTCTATCTAAAGCAAATAGTGACGAGTTTTTTCTATGGCATAAGAGAATATGCCATGAAAACTTTAAAAACATGAATAAACTGATTAAGAATGATTTGGTAACTGGAATACCAAAGAAAGAGTTTATAAGTTATGACCACTGTGTTGCATGCCTGAAAGGGAAGCAACACAAAGTGTCTCACAAGCCAAAGGAAATGAACTTTATCACTACTCCCCTACACTTGTTACATATGGATCTGTTTGGCCCCACCAGTGTAATGAATCTAGGAAGGACCTCATACTTTTTAGTGATCACAGATGATTTCATAAGATTCACTTGGGTATTTTTCCTTAGAACTAAGGATGAAACCTCTGAAATCTTGAAGAATTTCATTTTGAAAATTGAGAATCAATCTGATCACAAGGTCAAAATCATAAGATGTGATCAGGGAACCAAATTTAAAAACCAAATCGTTGATACATTTTGTGATGAGAAGGGTATTTCAAGACAATATAGTGCTCCCAGGACTCCTCAGCAAAATGGTGTTGCTGAGAGGAGAAACAGGACACTTATTGAAGCTGCAAGAACCATGTTGTCTGACTCTAAGCTGCCCATCACCTTCTGGGCAAAGACTGTCAACACAGCCTGCTATGTGCAGAACAGAGTTTTAGTAGTTAAGACACATGGTAAGACTCCTTATGAACTGTGGCATAAAAGGAGACCATTTATTGGTTTTTTAGAACATTTGTATGTCCTTGCACCATCTTGAATACCAAAGATCAAATAGCTAAGTTTGCTGAGAAATCAGATGATGGACATTTTGTTGGATACTCTTCTCAAGCCAAGGCTTATAGAGTATACAAACTCAAAACTAGAATCATTAAGGAGTCAGCCAATGTGACATTCAATGAACACACACCCTGTGTGAAAGGTTCTAGTCCGGATTGGCTATTTGATCTTGATTTAGTTACCAACTGTTTTAATAAATCTTATGAGAATGTTTCAGGATCTATGGATAACAGGTCAACAGAGGATCCTGACCCAAGATTTGTGCTGAGAAGACCAAACAAGAAGACTACTTCAGCTCCAATGGTGACTAACCCTGTCATTGAGGCTCCAATCAGCACAAGCATGACAAATACTGCTGATTCAATTGAATTACCCTCAAAGTCCAGTTCAGAGGCTCAGAATTCAAGTGAAGGAACCTCCAATGCAGGAGGAATAGGTGGTGGTGACAGTGATCAAGAATTTCTTGATACTGATAACCACTCCATTGAAGACAACATCAATGATGTCACACACTCATTGGATCAAGTTTCTCTTGATAAGTGTGCTGATGTGGTGGGGGATTCTTCTTTGCCAGATCAAAATTTCTCTAATCTTGATCTGTCCAACCAACTTGCTATGATTCCTCAACTCAGGATCCACAAGTCACATCCCACCACAAACATCATTGGATATGTTGACTCAGGGGTGAGAACAAGAGGACAAACTCATGATAGCCTTGTTTGTCTACATTCTTGTTTCTTATCCCAAATTAAGCCAAAGAAAGTTGATGAGGCTCTAAAGGATGGAAGCTGGATTGAAGCAATGCAAGAAGAGTTGCTTCAAATCAAAAGACAGAAGGTGTGGAACTTGTGCCCTCTTCCTTAATGGAAGACTGTCATAGGTACCAAGTGGGAATTTAGGAATAAGAAGGATGATAGAGGGATCATCATTTAAAAAAAGGCTATACTAGTTGTCCAAGGATACACACAAGAAGAAGGAATTAATTATACTGATGTCTTTGCTCCTGTATCAAGACTTGAAGCTGTAAGGATATTCCTGGCTTATGCTGCATCCAAGGATTTCAAGGTCTACCAGCTTGATGTGAAGTGTGTCTTTCTTTATGGGGTAATTGATGAAGAAGTTTATATTAAACAACCACCTGGCTTTGTAGACCCAGATCATCTTGATTATGTCTGCAAGCTTGATAAAGCCCTTTATGGACTACATCAAGCTCCAAGAAAATGGTATGAGACACTATCAACATATCTCTGCAATCATGGATACAAAAGAGGTACTATTTATGGGACTCTCTTCATCAAAGATACAGGGAATGATACATTGCTAGTTCAGATATATGTAGATGACATCATCTTTAGTTCAACTAATCCAAAGCTCTGCAAAGACTTTGAGATGCTGATGAAGAATAGATTTGAAATGAGTGCCATGGGGGAACTCAATTTCTTTCTAGAAATTCAAGTGAAGCAGGTTGAAGATGGCATCTTCATCAGTCAGTCAAAGTATGTACAAGACATACTTACAAGGTTCAAGATGACTGGTTGTAAAGTTGCTAAGACACCCATAGCCAGAAACCATTCCCTTGTCTTGACCTTGAGGGGGAGTGTGTTGATGAACAACTCTACAGGGCTATGATTGGGTCACTTTTGTATCTTACTGCTAGCAGGCCTGATATCATGTTTGCCACATGCATATGTGCAAGATATCAAGCAAACCCCAAGATGTCACACCTAATCACTGTTAAAAGGATTCTTAGATATCTCAAAGGTGCTCCAAATCTAGGCCTTTGGTACCAAAGAATTCAGACTTTAATCTGTATGCTTATACAGATAGTGACTATGGTGGCTGCAACATGACTGCAAAGTCCACATCTGGGGGGTGTCAGTTCCTTGGTGGAGGGATAGTCTCTTGGCAATGCAAGAAGCAATCCTGTGTGTCTGCATCAACTGCTGAAGCTGAATACATTGCTGCTGCTAGCTGCTGTGCTCAAGTGCTTTGGATTCAAAATCAGATGCTAGACTATGGATTCAATTTCAAAGAGACTCCCATCCATATAGACAACAACAGTGCCATCTCTATAACAGAGAATCCTGTGCAGCACTCAAGGACCAAACACATCAACATCAGGTATCATCTGATTAGGGATAATTTTGAAAAGGGTTTGATAAAACTAATCAAGGTTAACACAAATGAACAATATGCTGATCTATTCACAAAAGCTTTTGATGAGCAGAGATTTAAGTATCTTGTATCAGCCATTGGGATGATTAATCTTGAATAGGTTTTTCTAAATAACTTCATCATTCTTACTATCTAAAATTATGTGTCCTAGGTTGTCTATTAGATCACTTCATAAGCCTAGTTCTCTTTGGAGGAAAAAAAATTTTCAAAATGATATTTTTAGAGTTATGAAAATTTACCTTCGGAAGAAATAAAATTGCCCTCGGAAGAAATTTACAGCTTATCTGCCAATTATCTTCGGAAAAAATTCATGGAGCATCTTCCAAAGCTTAAGTTGAATATAAGCTCCTAAATACATTTTAGAATAAATCTCTTCCGAAGGCAATTAAGTCTCGGAAGAACTGTTTATCTCTTCCGAAGCCAAAACTTTCAAAACTCTTTAAAATATCTTCCGAAGCAAAATTGCCTTCGGAAGCTTTTTCTGAAAAGCTTCCGAAGCTAAAATAACCTTCGGAAGTTTTGCAACTTCCAAGAAAACTATCTTTTTGGGTGCCTTTTTCTGAAGTAGGGCCCACTTGCGGATTTCAAAGTTTATCTTTTGCTTTATTTTTGTTTCAAATCCTGAGTATATCTCCCCAAACGGTCCTATCTTCATCTATCTACTCTCATTTTTCCTTAACCTAAAATTACCCTTAAATTCATCTTCTTCTACCTTCCTTCTCTGCAAAGCTTCTGCAAATGGCAAATCTTGATCGCCGAAACGACCCAGATTTCACCATGCATCTACACAGGCAACAAAACCAGGTTGCTCTGTTAATCTCTGATTAGGATCCAAGCTTCTCAGATGTTTGTAGGCATCTTTCTTCGTCTTATTATCTCACCTCCCTTACGATTGATCCTCCCCTCTATGAGGATCAGTTGTTTGAGTTCTGGCGGACCTGTCAAGAGGTCACGTTGGACGGGGAGAAGGCACTGTCTGCCACAGTGCAAGGGAGGACACTGTTCATCACTCCAGCCATCATCAACACCCATCTTCAGCTGGATAATGAAGAAGGTGAAATGTCCTTCCCAAAAGCTGCTGTCAACCATTCTTTTGAGCAGATGGGATATGAAGGTGACTTCACAGTCAAGACCTTCAGGAAGGGGAAGGTCTCATACCAGTGGAAGTACCTCCTCCATGTTGTCATCCACAGCTTGTCTAACAAACATGGAGGATGGGACCAGATTCCAGAAGACCTCTCCTTCATTGTCCATGGGATGGTTCAAGGGTCAAATTCAGGTATTCTCAGTTTGTTTTCACAAATTTACTTGCAAATTGGACTCCCTAGAATATTACATGCTTCCCCAGTATGTTCAACACATTCTCAACTGTGAAATGGGACCACAGTTAAGGGGAACAGGTAATGTTCTTAAACTTGCACATATGAGACCCGAAATTTTCAAATTATTGAAAAAGCCAACTGTTGGGTTCTCAGGGGTAGAAACAGCCCTTGTCCCAAATGTTTGAGCTCATTGCTCAGGGTGACATCCTAGCAGCACCAGCTAGTGATGAACCAACACCCTTTACCTCTTAACCACCATCAAGGCCTACCATTAGCCTCACTTACCAAAGAAAATCCAAACGAACCCTTGCACCTGCTATTGAGCATATGCTGGCCCCCATATCACAACCCACATAGGAGGAAGTGGACACTAGAGCTCCCACTTCCCCTGAGGAGCAAACCACTCCCATTCTTGATACAATCAGTGCTGAGGTTCCTCATGCTCAGCCTGATGAGCTCACACCTCCTCAAATAGTCTTAAGCCATCACTCTGAGTCTTAACACTATGGTGATCAACCTTCAAGGGAAAGCTACCATCCCCAGCCTCTTGATCTTAATCAACCCATGCCCAACCTTGACTTTTACTCTGATGAAGATTTGGGTTTCAGTGAGTACCATGAATCTCTCCTCTCCACCCACACTCAAGGTGAGATGAGTACTCCTGCCTCACCCACTTCTAGCCCACATCAGACACCACAAACTGAGGTGGATCTCCTTCAGATTGTCCAGGAGATCCATGTGGCAGAGGCTTTCACTGTTGGCAGTGATTACATCTCTAAGAGCTCAACCACGGCAACCCAACCTCTTGAAATAGAGCAGGGGAAATCAAGCACCCAAGAAACCTATGCTGGTGATGAGGGAGATGACTCAGGTCCAATCCTCTCATCCCCCTATGATTCTTCATCTGAAGATGAGGGGAGTCTGCAACAAAAGGTGCACAAACTTTCAAACATGTGCACCTACTTTGTGTCCAAGATAGCTCACCTGGAATCTCAGGTGACTATCTTGCAGAAAAGGATCAATGACCAGCAACTTGAGATCAACGATCTCAAGGGTAAGCTAGCTGAGAGACTAATGAGATCAACTCATCCAGGTCCACAAGAACCTGTGGATGTCATGGATCAGTCTCCCAGCTCACCTATTTAAGAGGGTGATGCTACCAAAAGGGGGAGAAAATCCTAACAATCACAGAACCTGGGAGTTCCTCTCAGAGTATGGACATAGAGGACTCACCATCCTCTCTTACAGTTGTCCATACTCAGCAACCTCCTCTAGACAGTGATCTACATTTGTTAATACAACAACAGTTTGTGGAGGGAATACCAAGAGCAATGTCTGCCCCTTCTGAGAACCCAATCTGGGGTTGGGGTATGACAGTGAAAGGAAAGCTCTTGTACTCTCTAGAGCTCAGGGTCAACTAGAAATTTTAAACATTTCAAACCTGAGTTTCTATGAAGGTATAAATCTGGTAGATCTGGTACTTGTCAACCCAAGCAACAACAGACAAGCTGCCAGACTAGCCAGTAGAATTCAAGATTGGGTGTTGGAAGAATTCAAAAGGAGATCAGAACTATATAGACAAGGCTAGCAGTTGAGGCCTTTGGTCAACTGGATGTTGATGTGGACCCTAAGATTAGCTTCAAAGGGAAAGCCTTGACTGAAGGCCTAGAGGCTGAGACTGTGAACCTTAAGACAATATCTCCTCTAGCACCCCATACCCTCAGTGAGGCACCAGCTGGTGATGGTGCATCACAACCTCTCTCTGGCCAGAGCTTGACTGCTGAATCCAGCAATGAAGGCCAAAGCTCTCCTTAGCCTAAGTCATCAAGATCAGTACTTGACAAAGGCAAAAGAAAACTAACTACTGAGGAGATTGAAGAAGAGAAAAGAGAGAGGAAGAGGAAGCTGAGGGGAGAGAGTTCAAGTGGTTCCCCAGGATTCATGCAAGCTGCAATTCTGACTGCCCATGTTCCAAACACTCAAGAAGATGAGTTAAGGGCAGGCAGACTTAATTATCTGGGGACCAGGAACTATAACATAGATGAACTCATCTCTCTTCCCTTAGAGGAATTAAATGAACTGGCTGACACTGAGTTGTCAAAGGAGAGGAAGGAAGCTGAGGATGCAGCCTTGACCCTCAAGCATAAAGAGGAAATGAGAAGAAAAAGAATATACAAGAATATTCCTATCCTCTCCCCAGTTCAAGAAAGCCCTGAGTCAGAGGAAGGTGATCTTTGATCGGCAGCTTCCAAAGCAGGAAACCTCAAGCTTGTCTACCCAAAGCTTCCAACAAAATACCAGGTTGCTAGGATTTTCTGCCCTTGAATCGAGTTCTGTTCTTGGTTTTCTTTGACCAATCGAGAGAAAAGCAACAAGAACATTGATCTGCACCTTTGTGTGTGTTGTAAGTTATCAGAGAGAGTGTTTATCCTCCTCGTAGCACTTACTGTTACTCTCCTATGCCTTAACCTCATCTATCTAATGATTTAATTGAAGCTGCAGAAACGAATAATTTACATGTAGGTTTAAGCAGCGTTAATCACAAAGAGGTTCGAGATGAATATGATTTTCCTGCAGGTTTGGGGCTCATCAAGCAAGGATCTGATCTGCAAAATGATAATTCCACCTCTGATGCTTCAAAACCAGTATCAGTTGTTTCCAGTAAATTCTTTAACAAATTCAAGACAGGTAACATCCCTTCGTTTATTCCTGTCAAGTTTGTCAAAGAAGGAACATCTGTGGAATCATCAAGCAATCAGAACTCAACAACATAAACCGACACAACAAGAGTCATCAATCAAGATCCATTGGAAGCTGACTTGTGTATAGAGGACTGGACAAGTTCCAATGATCAACAAGAGATCATCAAGTCACCTGAAGTTATCAAGTGTCAAATGCATCCAAAAGTCGAATCAAGACCTATACGGATCTCATCTCCAACTGCTAAGCAAATCAGCAGTTCCTTCAAAGCTCAGCAGAAGCACTCACCATCATCATCTACTATCCATCAAGCTTGTTACAAATCTGCCTCCAAGTCTGCCAAGTCACCAGTCATTAAAAAGGGTTCTCAAAAGAATGTTCAGATCTCATCTCCTGGAACATCACACATCAAATCACAGCCCAGTTCAAAATCCACATTGATAAAGCCTCAAAAGGTTCGATTTCAAGATATCCAAAAGAAGAAGCTTCAAGGTTGTCAACAAGCTGCAACAACCTCAAAGCAGACTCCACCCTCTCTTACTCTCCACGGGACAACCAAGAACCAAAAGCCTTTCAAGGCTTGCTTTAGATGTGGAAAAGAAGGTCATGTGCTAAAAAAGTTCCCTCAGGTTCAAAGGCAAGCTACAGGAGGTAAAGATAACATAGGTTGCTTCTTGGGTTCAAAAGGTAAAAAGCACATATCTTTGAATGGTTGGATAAAGAACAATCTATCCAAACCTTCTCATGTGAAGCCGGTTTCACATGATTCAAAGATGAAAAGGACCAATGTTTCAAAATCAAAATCTCTTCCTTCGGGTCTTAAACAGAAAATAATTTCCAAATTCAATTTTTTCAAATCAAAAGTAATTGAATAGAAACAAATTTGGAAAGTAAAACAAAATGAAAAGGTTAAAGAAATAAATGAATTTTCAAAAGAGTGTATGCTTAAACAGGTTATGGTATCTCATTCACATTTTGGATTCTTATCTACCATTCACAATCACTGCATTTTTCTTGTTACTTCATTTCTTATGTTTTTGCTAGTATAATTTGGATGATTTTTTTTTAGTAAAATTCTTTTTTTCAATTCCATTTATTATATACTTATAAAAAGGGAAAATTTATTTTTTTTGTTTCATGGTAGTTAAAAAGAAATTTCGGGGGAGAATAAAAAATTAATTTCATGGGAACTAAGAACTTGATTTGGGATGACTGAGAAATGATAGTATGTCTTCTTGGTACGCTTATTTGCATGACTTGTACTTTGTGAGAAATGATAGTAACTGATGTAGATGTCTGTATCACTTAATATTCTAAAATCTAAAAAAGACAGTTTCATTATATGATATGCTTGGTAGGCTCAGCCTGAAAATGAAGTAAACAGTTATTCTGTAGCCTAACTAAAGCTTTAGAAGTCGGTGATAAGGATCATTTCCATGACATCTTGGCCAGCACAAAGTTACATGTCCTATCAAAAATGGGTTGAGAGTTTAAAATATCTGCTTTGACATTTTCAAAATCTCCCATCCTCTAGTCCTGAATGTAGCTTCTCGTTAGCTCTTCTGATGTAGATTTCATGCTTATCTCCTCTGCTATGCGGAAGCATTGACCTGGAGTGATGATCTTCTCTGTTATATGTGAGTATAGACCTGAAGCTCTCATCAGCATGCTTAGATGATCATCTCCTCTGTTATACATAAGTATAGACCTGGAGCTCTCATCACCTGTTCCCTAAAATAAAAGCATAGTGATTCTTAAACTAAGATCATTGTTGTACCTCAAATGAAAGTCAAGCAGAGTTAATCATATTACTCAATAAGCCCTGATGATGGGATAAGTTCTTTGTCGGATGTCTATGGGAACCAAATCACCTGAGCTTCTCTAATTAAATCTAAAACATGATAAAATCAGTTGCAGATCACTTGCTGAAAAGGATAAGGCATGGGTTTAAATTGGACAAATATACCAAAAATCATTTTTGAACTGTTTTTGGCTTTCAAAAACTTAAAATTGTGACTAGACTCTGTATCTGTGTGATCTCACTAACTTGTCGATGTTCAAATACATCTTTGTGCTTTTGTATATCTTGAGGATGTGATCTCATCATCAAATTGGTTCTTGGTGTAATATGATAAAACAAAATAAAATAAAATATTCATTTCAAATCATTTTTTCAAGTCTTCCACATTTTGCTATTAAAATGTTATCATTTTTACATGCATTTCACGGGAAATTACACATTCAGATAAACACGGGTTTATTTGTATTGTTGAAATGATCTAACGCGAATTGTGTAGAATGTGTTTGTAATTGTGTTACAGATTCTTGCTGCAATTGATGGCCGATCATCAACTGAGCAAAGTACCATACCAGAGAACCTGTTCCTCATGTTTGCAGAGGATACCTAGCTAGGATTTCTCCTCCTACATTTTCTAAAGCACTCAAGAATAGAGAGTTGAAAAAGCTATTCCTGATCATTCACAAAGAATACACACGAAGAGGGGGAGCATACAAAAAGGGGGAGCCAGTAAGATGAAAGATCTTCAGTAACAGATCATCAATCTAGGGGGAGATTGAAGATCATTATATGGTTGACTTATCGGTGCTGATCATGATGAAAGACGTTGATAATAATAGACTAAGGGAGAGTATTGTTGGGTCTGAAAAATAGTCTAATATTATCAACGCAGTCAAAGTCAACAAAAGTCAACATTAAAGTCAAAGTCAATGCAAAAGTCAAGACGACACGTTCGAGACGAAGAACCAAGACGAGACGTTGAAGATATATTTGACTAGGAGTTTATTGTTAATAAATATATTTTGTGTCAACAAAATATATTTATTTATGTTTAAGTCATTTTTATGTTTTAATGATAGTCTAGGGGGCTATTTGTCATTAAGTCTAATTGTCATTAGACTATATATAGCTAGAGACATTAGAATGTTAGGAGAGCTTGAATGAGCTAGATTTGGGGATTTTCATGTAAACAATATCTTATGCAAATCAATATAGATCAAACAAGGGTTTTATTGAATGTTCATCTTGTTCATCCTTATTTTAATGTGTTTGATCTATTTTGTACACAAATATCATTGATATTTGTGTTTTTTCAGTGGGATTTTTTTGTGTTTATCAATCAATTGCACTGTATTATCGATCGAGTGGACCAACAGAAACTGAATTTCATAGTGAGAGAAAAGTGGGCGGGACCCATCCCTTTAACCAATCCGCATTTCTCTAATATTCATCCGCATTAGTAAATGTGGATGAACAAACTCTAACCGCATTTGTAAATGCGGAAGAAGAAACTTCATCCGCATTTCCTAAATGTACATCCGCATTAGTAAATACGGACGGACAGTTCATCAGCTTCCTTAAATGCTCATCCGCATTAGTAAATGCAGATGAAGAAATTCCTTCAGCATTTCCACAAATGCACATCCGCATTTGTAAATGCGGATGAGGAACATTCATCCGCATTTCCTCAGTAACATATCCACATTTGTAAATGCGGATGAGTAATAAAGAAATGCGGACAGTAAAAGACTTGTATTATTTGTTCAACCATTTAAATAACAATACAAAGTACTCTCTCTTTAGAACAAATTATCCATATAATTTATCCATAACACTAGTGCAAATATTTAGAAAACCAATTTCTAAATACTTCAAGTGTCAATATTTATTTACATGATCATATCATAAAATAAATATTGTAGGTGTTTGTCTAGCTTGTTATTGGGTATGACCCGACTTGGATCATAACGTACTAGCCTCATCAATTCAATATGTGTCTTGGGCAGACCTTTCCCAACACAAATGGGATATCATTTCAAAAGTAAGAGATTAAAAGCGTGCAAGGGCCAAACTGGCCCATAATGGGTTCAAAAAGGGTGATAAGGCCGCCCATGCCTCTCTCTCTCATGCACAACTCTCGGCTACAAAGAGAGAAAGAAGTTTCATCCGATTTTTAGAGAGAGAAAGTAGAAGTTCTTTAAGAAGGTAAGATTTTCTAGTGTTTTCTTCTCGGTTTTCAGTTGGGTTTGAACTTCTGGACCGATCTTTATGTGTTTCTTTGTATTTGGTTGCTTGTTTTTTTGTGTTTAGGTGCTAGAACACCAGGTTGCTCTTAGGTTTGAGGAGTTTTCACTCGAAAGCTATTAGAGGTGAGTTCTAGATGCCCTCTTTTATGTATTTTCTACTTGTTTGGGGATGATGTGTATATCAACTTATGTTTTAATGAACCAAACTGTGAATTTTCCATGATATACGACCTTTATGAAGATTGTTGGTTTTAAATGATTTCTATGATGTTGTGTAGATGTTTATTATGTTTTAAGTGTGTAATATGATAGATCTATGCTAAGAATATGTTAGAATGATGTTTGGGGACTGGAAAGTACATATGATGCATTGCAGGTGTTGGTTAAAGTGTGTTTTGTGGACGCTTAGGATAGTTGTAGTGTCCCCTGTGGACACTTAGGATAATTAAGAACTGTCCACTGTGGACATTAGACTGTCCGCTATGGACACTTAGAAGGATTTTTATGCCGTCCGCTGTTGACTTGCATGTCCGCTGTGGACACTTAGAGATTTTAGGTATGCGTTGTGAATACTTAGATGTAAGACCCCATTCCCGGAGACCTCACAGTTGGACAATCACAACATTTTTCATATAAAATAAATACATTTCATAAAAACATCGCAGCGGATTAAGTTATCAAAAACGATTCATGCATTAGTATTTGATGCTACTAAATAATACATCATTGTATTTTAAAAGTTACAAAAAGAATCATTCAGTTGTATTACAAAGCAACAATATCATTATGCACGAATGGATGCTAGTCTTTGCCCGCCAAGTAGCCTCACCCGCGTGCCATCCCCAGCAACAATTTACCTGCCAAATGAAAATGCATAAAAGTCAGCGTTGCTGAGTGAGTTCTAGTTTTATAAATAAAATACTTTACTTTTATCGGAAAACACTTTCTTTATTTTGTACGTGATCATACATCATACATACAGCTAGGAAATATTCGTTTATTGCTGAATCATTATTTCAGATTCGTTGAGCTTGGATCTCAGGATTCATCAGTTTCAGATCTGAAAATTTAAAATTAAAGACGTGGAAGTGTGTGAATCGAAGAACAAGGATGTGTGTGTAATGTCTAATGTTATGATTTCATTGATGTTGAATAACAAAATACAATGAAGAAACATATACAAAGATGGATGAACATCAAACCCACCCAAAGGAGAGAAATTCTCATTGGGTGGTGATTTAGACCATGAAAAACACACACTTAAGAACTACCAGCTCTCACACACTTTGCAATAACCACACCTTACAAGTGGCACTAGTGGTTCTATTTATAGTGTTATTACATCATGACCTAATTTTGACTTTTCTTGTGGTCTTGATGTTGACTTTGTCTTGTTGACTTTGTCTTGTGTTTGTTTTGTTCTGTTTATCAACTTGGTCTCTGAACTTGTATAATGAGATCTTCAGTTGGCTTTGATTGTGGTTTGGAAAGCTTCAGTTTATCAATTGTTGAACCCAACAATACTCCCCCAAAACCGATGCTTGCCAAACATTGACTTGAAGATCTTCTCTGTCACATGTCTTCTTGATCAACTGATGTTCTGACACAGTTCACTGTAGTTCCCCCCCTCAGATTAAGCTTCTCCTAATGTATTTCTAATAAAGGATAGAATCTCTTTGAGAATACTTAACGTATTAGATATGAGGTGTATCACTTTTGGATTACTGTTTGTTCATATCACACTCAAAGGATTAGAATGTATTAAGCATATGATGAGGCTTTGAACTTTAATAAACAACATCAGGAACATAAGTCAGTCTTGAAGACACTTCAACTCTTTAAATCTCTGAATTAACTTGATAATGGATGGTTCCAAGTACTTCAGAAAGAGTTTCTAACAATTGTACAAATCCTTGAATGGATCAATGATAATGTGACTAAGGTTGATATCTTCTTTTCTGTTGAATGTGAAATTTGATGTGCCTGTTGGTTGCAATCATCCATATTCATCATGTTTCTTGTTTTCTGTTTATTGTAGGCATCTGTTCATTGATATTGTTGTTGTTGATGATGTTGTTGTTGTTGATGTTGATGTTGTTGATGATGTTGTTGATGTTGATGTTGTTGATGATGTTGTTGTTGTTGATGTTGATGTTGTTGATGATGTTGTTGTTGTTGATGTTGATGTTGTTGATGATGTTGTTGTTGATGTTGATGTTGTTGATGATGTTGTTGATGTTGATGTTGTTGATGTTGGATGTTCATTTGTTTGAAATAAGCTAACATTTGCATTAGTTACTCAAACATGAGCATTGGTGATGCATTAGTTACTCAAAAGTGACTTTGTCTTGTGTTTGTTTTGTTCTGTTTATCAACTTGATCTCAAAACTTGTACAATGAGATCTTCAGTTGGCTTTGATTGTGGTTTGGAAAGCTTCAGTCTATCAATTGTTGAACCCAACATTAGTTATCTTCCACCATCGTTCATAATTGTTCGTTTTCGCACTTTCTTTCATTATTATCTTTCACTTTTATCTAGATCTGTCATATGCTATGCCCCATCATCGTGCACGAAGCAACTACCTTTTGTGGTCAAGCAACAAGGATCCCGTTTTCGCACGTCTCGATCAGTCACAAAGACTAACCCTCCTCTGTGTGAACCCTCATGGGTTAGCCAAATCGTATGCTATATAACACACAGTTGAGCTAACAACTCTTAATGAGTTGTGAACCTCTATAAAATTTTGCTTGCAAGACTTTCATTCATTCTTTAGGTTCCACTTTTCATTATCATTAATCTTTCGCTTCATTATGATAATACTTTATGTATACGAGCATAAACACACCAGTAAAGTCACGTAACAATACGTAATTGGGAACATAAACAACAGGCCACAAACATGCATAACACCAACAAACATAACCACCAAAACATCCCAGGGCTTAGTCATAAATTTCTATTTCCCAAAATTCCAGAAAATTTTCTAAGGCATTAACCATACTTAGGCATTTGGGCAGTACGCGCATGGGGTACTTGGGTGCATGGGAAAGGACTTAGGTGTATGGGCAACTTTCCAGGCGCATGGGCACTATATGGGCGTATAATTAGGCACTTAGGCGCATGGACAAAATTCCAGGCGCATGGGAACTAGGTTAGGCGCACGAGCAGTTGTCAATTCGAACTTACACTATTTTTCAGACCCAATCATCATTTTAACATGTTCCTAACCCAAATCTAACATACCAAGCACCTAAAACAAGCATATAAACATGAAACACAGCAAATCATACACAAACATAGATTCACCCGTATAAACAAAGTATAAACATATGGTCAGAACATGCAGAAAGTTGTAAAATGAAAGTTACATGCATTTTCAGCCCCAAAACAAGTATAAAACATTAAAACCGAGGATCTAGAACTCACCTATTGCAGCCTTCAAGCAAAACTCCACCAAACTCGAGAGCACAAGGAGTTCAAACACCTATACACATGTAAAGAAGCAACTAAACACATAGAAACACATAAAACCCGTTTCAGAAGCTGAAAATCCAGCTGAAACCGAGCAAAATCACACGAAAAAATCACCTTTAAGCAGGTCTTCTTCTTCTTCTTCGGTCGAACACTTCCTTTTTTCTTCTTTCTTGTTTCATTCAAAAGTAGTGTAGAGGAGGTGGTGTATGGGCTGCCATACCCCTTTAACATAAAATAATAATGTTTTGTCCTTTTGTGCACTTTAGCCCCTCCACTTATGCAAATTCTCCTTTCTTTCTTTATTATTTTCTTAATAAATTTTCGGGTGTTACAAGTCCACCCCCTTATAGAGGTTTCATCCCTGAAACCTCTCACTCTTCGAACAGTTATGGGTAATGCTGTCTCATCTCCTCCTTAGTCTCCCACGTAGACTCAGATCCCTTCCTGTGCCTTGACTATACCCGCACTAGTGGAACCCCTTTATTCCGTAATCTCTTCTCCTTTCGATCAATGATTGCCACTGGTTGCTCTACATAGTTGAGCCGTTCATCCACATCAATGTCCTCCAGTGGTACAATCATATCTTCATCAGCTAGGCATTTTCTCAAATGAGATACATGAAATGTTGGGTGAATCCCACTTAACTCATCGGGTAGCTCCAACCTATAGGCCACCTCTTCTACTCGGGCAATGATTCAGAAAGGTTCTATATATCTCATGCTCAGCTTACCCCTCTTTCTAAACCGAATGATCCCCTTCCAAGGTGAAACCTTTCGTATAACTTTATCACCCACCTTGAATTCAATCGGTCTACGCGTCTTGTCAGCATACGACTTTTGTCACCTTCATAAAGGCCTTGATCCTTACCAGCTTTTCAGTCGTAGCCTCGATTACTTCAACTCTCCCTACTCCTTCTGTCCAATGTCACCCCAACATATGGGCGTTCTACACTTCCTACCGTATAGCATCTCATATGGTGGCATACCAATGCTGGCATGGTAACTGTTATTGTATGAGAATTCAGCTAACGATAAGTGTTCGTCCCAACTTCCTCCAAAATCAACGACGCAGGCTCGGAGCATATCCTCAAGCGTCTGTATAGTCCTCTCCGACTGACCATCTGTCTGAGGATGGTAAGTCGTACTAATATGCAACCTCGTACCCATTGCATCATCGAATCTCTTCCAAAACTTAGATGTAAACCGAGTGTCACGGTCAGACACAATAGACACTGGTACACCATGATGGGTCATAATCTCCTTGATGAACAGATCCTCCAATCTTTCAGATGAATATGTCTCACGGATCGATAGAAAGTGTGCACTCTTCATTAAACGATCAACTATCACCCATATGGCATCGTACCCCCTTGCCGTACGTGGTAACTTCGTAATAAAGTCCATGGTGATGTGCTCCCATTTCCACTCGGGTATATCTAAAGGTTGGATCTTCCCGTATGGCTTCTGATGCTCTGCCTTCACTTGCAAGCAAGGCACTTACCCATATACTCCGTCACATCACGCTTCATACCCGGCCACTGGTAATCTTTCTTCATATCATGATACATCTTGGCAGCACCGGGATGAATGGAGTATCGAGTCTTATGAGCTTCATCCATGATTTGCCGCCGTAGGTCTCCATAACGAGGGATCCACATCCGCCCAAAGCGGGTTCTAACTCCGAGAGTATTCTCACCCAACTCTGTGACTAGACCTCTCATCCTTTCAGAGTTAAGGCGATCTTCTTTCAATGCCTCATCTTGGAACCCATTGATCCGTGTCATCACATCGAAGGTCATCACCAACTGGTAAGCTTTCACCCGGATTGGCTCGGGTCTCTCTTTTCGGCTAAGGGCATCTGCCATTATGTTAGCCTTGCCTGGATGATAGTGGATCTCACAATAATAATCCTGATCAATTCTAGCCACCTCCTTTGCCTCATATTGAGGTCCTTCTGCTCAAAGAAGTATTTCAAACTTTTATGGTCCGTGAAGATAGTGCACTTCGTCCCGTACAAGTACTGCCTCCAAATCTTCAATGCAAAGACCACAGCTGCTAGCTCCAAGTCATGAGTAGGGTAATTAACCTCATGAATTTTCAACTGTTGAGACGCATAGGCTATTACTCTTCCTCGGTGCATCAGCACACAGCCCAAGCCCGAATAAGAAGCATCCGAATAAACGACTAAGTCTTCGCTCCCTTCGGGTAATGCCAGGACATGAGCTTGAGTCAGTCTTGCCTTTAACTCCTCAAAAGCATTCTCCTGTTCTAGGCCTCATACAAACTTCACATCCTTGTGGGTCAATTTGGTCAATGGTGAGGCTATCTTGGAAAAGACTTGGATAAATCTTCTGTAGTAACCTGCCAAACCCAAGAAACTGTGGATCTTGGATGGCGTCTTTCGAGACTTCCATTACATCACCGCTTCAACCTTTGCTGGGTCTACCATGATCCTTTCGAAATTTACCATGTGACCCAAAAACTAAACCTCGCGCAACCAGAAAGCACACTTGGAGAACTTAGCATACAACTTCTCTCTTCTGAGTGTCTCCAATACCTCCCGAATATGATCGGCATGCTCTTCTTCACTCTTTGAATTAATCAGAATATCATCAATAAACACAATCACTGATTTATCCAACATCGACCGGCACACCCGATTCCTCAAATCCATGAAAGCAGCTGGCGCGTTATTTAGCCCAAAGGACATAACGAGAAACTAGTAGTGTCCATAACGCGTGCAAAAAGCCGTTTTAGGGATATCTTGCTCCTTCACCTTCAATTCATGGTAACTAGATCGGAGGTCTATTCTCGAGAGCCAACTGGCACGTTGGAGCTGATCAAAGAAGTCATCAATTCTTGGTAGTGGATATCGGTTCTTTACCGTCAACTTGTTTAACTCTTGATAGTCGATGCACATCCTCATACTACTGTCCTTCTTCTTTACAAACAAGACCGAAGCACCCCAGGGAGAGATACTCGGTCTAATAAAACCCTTGTCCATCAAATCTTGCAACTAAACCATCAGTTCCTTCATTTTTGACAGAGCCAATCGATACGATGCTTTGGCAACAGGTTGAGCACCAGGTATCAAATCGATCCGAAGCTCGATCTCACGGTCTGGTGGCACACCTGGTAAATCTTCTGGGAACACATCTGGAAAGTCACACACAACTGGTACGTCGAACAATTGTGGTACTGACGCATCCACATCTTTCACGTAAACCAGGTAGGCACTACATCCCCGTTTCATGCACTTCTCTGCCACCACCATCGAAATCACCATTGGAATCGTAGTGACTCGATCACCGTAGATCGTCACCGAACTCCCATCAGGCGCTGTCAGTCGGATCATCTTCTTGCGACACACAATATTTGCCTCATAGGCTGCTAACCAATCCATCCCTAGAACTACATCAAATCCGCCTAGGGGCATCACGAATAGTTTAGCAGAGAACCTATGGCCTTCCAGTTCTATGTGGCAATCCTCTATCAAGTCGGAAATCCTGGTAGACTTACCAATGGCAGTTTCTATATCGAAGGGCTTATCAATACTTCTACTTCTAATAGGCAACTTAGCACAGAAAGTAGCAGAAATAAAACTCTTACTAGCACCAGTATCAAATAACACAGAGGCATAAGTTTGGTTTACAAGAAACGTACCTGACATGACATCAAAGTCCACCCTGGCCTCCTCCCTAGTCATCGTAAATGCTCTGGCGCCTGCCCTCAGCCGTTCATTCTCGTTCCTCTTCTTTGCCCAAGAGCTCTTAGCCCTCGGCTTCTTGCAGTCTCTACTCAGATGGCCCTCTTCACCATAATTATAGCACCTCATCACCCTACAATCTTTTGCTATACGACCGGGCCTCCTACACTTGAAGCAGACTTTCAACCCCCACTTACACTCCCCCATGTGGTCTCTCCCACACTTACCACATTTTTTTGCCCCTGTACCCACCGACACTTCCCGTCGGTCATCTGTTCTTGCCTTCTTCTTACTTGGAGTGAAACCACCACGACCAAATCGTTTCCCATTCCTGTTCCTGTCGCCACCATCCTTCCTACTCACCTCAACCACAGCCACTTCTCTCTCATCATACAATCTCCCTGCCAAATCCACCACTGACCTAAAGGTACTCGGTCGAGCAGTAATCATGTGCCTACAGATATCTGCTGGTAATCCCTGGATATACCTCTGATCTTCCTTGACACCGGCGTTACCTGGCACAAGTCTTGCCATCTCATTAAACTTCATCGTGTACTACTGGTTTGTCATGGTTCCCGCCTCTAACTGCAAGAACTCCCTCTCTATCTTGTCAAGTTCTCTATGAGGATAGAACTCCTTGATCACCATCTTCATCAGTTCGTTCCACCTCATCCTCCCGATAACCCTGCTACCCTCGGCCTAGACAATATTGTCCCACCAACATAAAGCCAAGTGAACAAATGAATGGGTAGCAAACTTTACCTTCTGATCCTCCCTACATTCGCTGATCTCCAACATAGCCTCCATCTCACTCACCTAATGGTGAGCAACAGCATCATTTCCATTGCCATCAAAAGTTGGGGGTCTACATCTTTGGAATGCTCCCATAGCTGCACCCCTTCACAGTCTCCTGCACTGCTTCCTCCTCCTCCTCCTCCTCCTCCTTATCACTGGAGACAACCATCTCAGTATCTAGTTGCTCCATCTCCCTTGGACCTACTCCTTCGCCCCCTCGCCTAGCGGTTCTCCTTCTCTCCTCTTTCTCCTTCTTCTCATCCTCCCTCACGGCTCTAATAACCTCGATCGCTACAGACGGCAAAATCATCTGCATGACCTGATGAACTTCCTCCACAACCACCTCCTTTACTGAGGCTCTTAAGTTGGCACCCTCATCACCGCCCTCCTAGTGATGAAGCTCGGGCTCTGCAAGGGCCGTCTCAGCAGTCTTTGTCTTTGTCCTCAAGACACGTGGTCCAGCACCACGGCCACCGCGTACTCCGCCTCGAGAAGCCTTTGATGATCTACCACCAGCCATCTTTAAAACACTATAAGATTTAGACACCAACACGATCATTCAAGGTAATAGCTCGGACTATGTCAAGTATAGTAAGTCCCTAATTACAATGGCCAGTTGTGCTTGGTCACTTACTTTACTCTTCATCTCCCAAGCATTTCCTATCCTAACTACATCAGTATTCAAATCTACTAAGGGCACATAAATCAGATAGCACATGCACATAATAAAATAAATCACCTGATGGCACATAGCTACTTGGGCTGGCATCCCTTCATTCAGTCCCATTCTCAGTTTAAGTTTAGGTTTTTAAAATAATTTACCCATTTCTCTCAAACTTTAGCTCTGATACCAACTTGTAGGACCCTGTTCCCAGAGACCTCACAGTTGGACAATCACAACATTTTTCATATAAAAATAAATACATTTCATAAAAACATCGCAACAGATTAAGTTATCAAAAACCATTCATGCATTAATATTTGATGCTGCTAAATAATACATCATTGTATTTTGAAAGTTACAAAAAGAATCATTCAGTTGTATTAGAAAACACCAATATCATTATGCACGAATGGATGCCAGTCTTTATCCACCACGTAGCCTCAACCGCATGCCATCCCCAGCAACAAGTTACCTACCAACTGAAAATGCATAAAAGTCAGCGTTGCTAAGTGAGTTATAGTTTTATAAATAAAATACTTTACTTTTACAGGAAAATACTTTCTTTACTTTTGTACGTGATCATACATTATACATACAACAGGATAATATTCATTTATTATCTTCCACTATCATTCATAATCGTTTGTTTTCGTACTTTCTTTCATTATTATCTTTCACTTTTAGCTAGATCTGTCATATGCTATGCATCATCATCATGCACGAAGCAACTACCAACAAGGATCCCGTTTTCGCACGTCTCAATCAGTCACAAAGACTGACCCTCCTGTGTGTGAACCCTCATGGGTTAGCCAAATCGCACGCTATATAACACACAGTTGAGCTAACAACTCTCAATGAGTTGTGAACCTCTATAAAATTTTGCTTGCAAGACTTTCATTTATTCTTTAGGTTCCACTTTTCATTATCATTAATCTTTCGCTTCACTATGATAATACGTTATGTATACGAGCATAAACACACCAGTAAGGTCATGTAATAATATGTAATAGGGAACATAAACAACAGGCCACAAACATCCATTACAACAAACATAACCACCAAAACATCCCAGGGCTTAGTCATAAATTTCTATTTCCCTAAATTCCAGAAAATTTTCTAAGGCATTAGGTGTATGAGCACTATGTTGGGCGCATGAGTACTATACAGGCGCACGACACTTAAGCGCATGGGAAAGACTTAGGTGCATGAGTACTGCTTGGGCGCATGAACCATACTTAGGCATTTAGGCAGTAGGCGCATGGGGTACTTGGGCGCATGGGAAAGGACTTAGGCGCATGGGCAACTTTCCAGGAGCATGGGCACTATATGGGCATATAAGCAAGCACTTAGGGGCATGGACAAAATTCCAGGCGCATGGGAACTACGTTAGGCGTACGGGTAGTTGTCAATTCGAACTTACACTATTTTTCAGACCCAATTTAACATGTTCCCAACCCAAATCTAACATTCCAAGCACCTAAAACAAGTATATAATCACGAAACACAACAAATCATACACAAACATATATTCACCCGTATAAACAGAGTATAAACATACGGTCAGAGCATACAGAAAGTTGTAAAATGAAAGTTACATGCATTTTCCGCCCCAAAACAAGTATTAAACATAAAAACCGGGGATCTAGAACTCACCTATTGCAGCCTTCAAGCAAAATTCCACCAAACTCGAGAGTCCAAGGAGTTCAAACACCTATACACATGTAAAGAAGCAACTAAACACATAGAAACACATAAAACCCAGTCCAGAAGCTGAAAATCCAGCTGAAATCGAGCAAAAACACACGAAAAACTCACCTTCAAGCAGGTCTTCTTTTTCTTCTTCAGTCGAACACTTCCTTTTTTTCTTCTTTCTTATTTCAGCCGAAAGTAGTGTAGAGGAGGTGATGTATGGGCAGCCATAACCCTTTTAAACATAAAATAATAATGTTTTATCCTTTTGTATACTTTAGCCCCTCCACTTATGCAAATTCTCCTTTCTTTCTTTATTCTTTTCTTAATACATTTTCAGGTGTTACATTAGAACTTTTTTTGCTGTCCTCTGTGGACTTTACATGTCCGTTGTGGACACTTAGGAAATTTTATGATTGTCCGTTATGGATTTGTTCATCCGCTGTGGAATTGTTCATCCTCAGTGGACTTTGTTCATCCGCTATGGATACTTGGAATGTTTTATTCATGCGTTGTGGACTTTGGCTGTCTGCTGTGGACTTTGGCTGTCCGCTGTGAACACTTTGGAAATTTTAAGCTGTCCGCTATACACTTGTTCATGCACTATAGACACTTAGAATTATGTTGAAATTTTGGGAATATAATTTAAGTGTTAAGTACTTATGTATAAGGAAAGACTATGCTTGTTTAATGTTTCTAATGGTTGATTCCTTTCTTATGGGTTGTTGTTATGAATAATAACTGCTATTTCATGTTAAGTGATTATAAGGTAATTGATATCTTAAAAGTATTATTTATAATTAAGTGGTCGTAAAGAAATAAAAGAAGGACAGTGGAACTTAAGGAATGTTACCCCCGGGTCCTGATAAATGGTGAAAAGCCTTGCAAGCTTTTCAAATGGAGGTTCACGACCCTGGTTGTCGTTTGCTCAACTGATGTGTGGCTGTTTCAGCCCAAATAACACATCTGGGGTCTAATCCTTATGATTGACCAATAGACTAATGGGATCCGAGTTCATGAGCAGGCTTCGTGCCTAGCAGTGTGGATCAACTGCCATGGGTTAGCTACCATGATAAACGTTTGCTGGTAGGGGTTCGGCATCTGTTGCCAACCAACAATGTAGGCTCTTGCTTTGTGCAATCCTAGTTAAAGAAAGAGAAAGATAATGAAAGAAAGAAAGATAAAGAACCTCTACATGAATGATTATGTATAATGATGGATGAACACCAAGCTTATAAAATGTATATTTTCTATATGATTAAACTAGAACTCACTCAGCAACGCTGACTTTTTATATGCATATCAATTGGCAGGTAATTGCTGATGCTGAGGTGGTGCAGGCGTGGTTGCATAAGCTACTGGGAACGATTCAAGTCTGGCATCCCTATTTTTGAGAATGTTGATGTATTAATACAATTTTTGGGTTCTAAACGGAATGATATGACATGTTTTTATTTATCAATGAAAAATTATATTTCCACTGCTAAATGAGTTGTTTTATATTATTTATACGATGATTGACCAACTGTAAGCGTCTCGGGAACAGGGCCTTACATACCCGTATTAGTCTCATTCACTGTTGACATCATTTGTCTTTGTGGAAACTATTCACCACATTAGTTTTAAGACTTGGACAGAATTTAGACTTTAGATAGATTGAGCAATTTTGACTTAATACTCATCTCAAAATCAACTTATCAAAGTCTAAAATCAATCTGATCTTATCAAAACCAAATTAAAAGCAAGAAACATCATGGATACACTAAGTTCAGTTGAACTTGGTCATAATCCTAAGCCACCAATGCTGAAACACAAAGGTGAATTTAAACAATGGAAAATTAGATTCGGAATTATTTAATTGGTGTTAATGCAGACTATTAGATCTGAATTTGCAGATGTCCTCATATTCCAACTGTACTGAATGCTGACCGATACAAAAATGTTAGAATCCCAGTTGAAGATCCCAATCTAAATCTTGATCCTGAAGATTACAAGAAGATCAAGATTGACATGAAGGCCTACTCACTACTCATATAATCCTTGAAGATGGATGTGCTTAAAAGGCTTGAGAAGTACATCACAACTAAAGGAGTATCGGATGCACTCAACATTATGTGTGTGGGTAGTAGTGAAGTCACTAAAATTAACAAAGACAAGTTAGTTAATCAATATGAGACCTTCCATCACATCAAGGGTGAATCTATATCCAAATAGCTAGATAGATTTGTGTAGTTGGTGAATGATCTGGAGATCATGGGTGTCACCTACAAAGAAATGGAACTGAACAAAAAGATTCTTCATTCCCTTACTAAAAGCTGGGAGCAAAGTGTGACCATGCTGAAAAACATACTTGATCTGGAAAGCACCAGCTTAGACACCATGGTTGCTAAAATTAAAGCCTTAGAACTTGATGAGAGGTTAAGAAACCTGGTTGGTCCAAGTAATAAAGGCATACAAGTTTTGTAGTGAAACTCATACTATGGAAAATGCCTTTATTGCTAAAGAGGATAATTTCATGCCAGCTCAAGAAAGTCTAAGATTAATAGCATTTGTGTCTATTCAGCAAGTCAAGATGAACAAACTATCATCTTCCACTCCTCAATCTACAAGTCAAACATACACTTCATGTGATCACACAAATGATGAACTGGAAGCTCCCTACAATGCATATGTTTCAAGCTTTGAAGCTTATCTTGGTGGAAGACATTCTACAGCTCATGTGATCCAAGAAGACCTTGATGAAATGGATCCTAATGACGTAAAAGAAATGAATCAACAATGGTAGATGGCCGTGATTACATTGAGAACAACTAAGTTCTTTAGAAAAGAAAAGAAGCTCACCATGAATGAGAATAAAAAACTGGGTTTTGATAAGATGAAGGTAAAGTGCTACACCTGTGGGGTCAATGGTCAATTCTTAAGAGAATGTAATGCACCAAGAAGTAGCAACAACAAATTCTCAAGAGTTTCTTATCAATCATCCGATCAAAGCTCTCACTTACATCAAGGTAATCAAGGCTCACATTCTCACCAACTATTTCATCATCAGTCTAACCCTCAGATTGCTCAACAAGCTCATTCATCATCTCAACCTTCCTTTAATGCTCTTGTATTCAAACAACATGGAGTGTGTGATTGGATTATGTTTGCAGAGGAAGTATAGCAAAACTACCAAAAACATGCATTAATGGATCACACCAATAAACCTCCAACTTCAATGTAAGAAGAGGTAAAGGCCAATCTTTGTAGTCAAATTGCATCAATGAGGTGCAAGGCTACATACAATATATTCACAAACTATAGTGACCCTTCTTAGGATGATCCTCCTTACTCATAACAGATTCATCCTTCACTATCGCCTCTTTATCTTCATCCTCTTCTTGGATAGGGTCTATGAGGGGCAGCTCATCTTCACTAGTTCCATACCTTGGAGATCTTACGAATAGTAGAGTGTCTGGAGGAGCTATCACATTTGAACCCAAACCGTGACTGTTCTGATAAAAATTATTTTCATGCAAGGATGAAGATATGATGCTCTTCAAGGTTTCCTCTTCAAGAACACACTTTTCTACCTTGGCTTTGCTGATCACAAGCTTCACCTGACATTCAATTAACTTGGTTATAAGATCTTTGATTTGAGTCCTGTAATTTGTTTGCTCATGCTTAAGAGTTGAAATTGTTTTCTCTAAATCTTTTATTTTAAGTTTATATTCATTTTCAACTCTTTTGAAATCAGCCTTTAAAATATTCAAAGACTCAAGGTTTGATCTCACTCTAGGTAATAGAACTTATACATATTTACTTTAGCAATACATTCAGGTGTACAGAGATGTTCTAATACCTTGGTTTCTTCATTATCAGCCATCAGTGCTTGGTTAGGAGAAACATCTTCAAACTAAATCTCTAGTCAAAGCCTCCATCTTTAACAACAATAAAATCTTGTTGTTTTGGTTGGCTTGGCTTCTCGAATCTGGGAGCTGCATCAGTGTAGTTTGGTCTGGATTATGCTTGACCACCATTTTCCCTTGGTGCCTTGCCCTCCCTAGCAAAGTGTCTCATCTTGTTATAGTTGTTACACTTCACTTTGCTTTTATCCAGTCCAAACTTTCCACTAGATACATTGTTGGGAAACTTTCTTCTGATTCTCTTGTAGAATTTCTTGGATCTATGAGTGAGAAAAGCCATCTGCGGACTATCTCCATATACTCTAGTTCATCTGGATGGATACAGTCCAAGTCTTTAAGAGTGAAGAGAAAGCTGCCACAACTTTCATCAGCAGACACAAAGGCTTGAGATGAGCTTGTCTCTTGGAATGGGCTTTCTTAGATGTAGCTCTCCCTTGGTGTCTCAGGAAAGGTGATGAAAGGGCCCTTTTATGAGTTGTCAAGGAAGCAGATAAGATGATGTTGTGATTCTCTACTATCCCTTTCAACCACATGGAGGGCTGAACTCTATTGATTGCTAGAAAAGCTGTTTGATGGATTATTCATGTTCATCTCCATCTAGTAGCCACTAAGGATACCATACAGCTCAGTGAGAGTAAAGGTGGAGAGATTTTTAGTTCTCTTAATTCCTACGTAATAGTGAGTCCATTGTATGGGAAGAGAGAACATGGACTTCCTCACAATGTCCCTATTCTCAAGCTTGACTCCAACATCCATCAGAGTATCTACAATCTCAATATACCTAAAGTATTGTTGAGTAATAGTTTCACCTGATTTATAGGTGAAGTTCTCAAACTGCTATTTCATGAGGTCTTTCTTGTTTTCTTTAGCTTCAGAGGACCCCTCATACATAAGCTTCAGTGCATCCCATAGCTGCCTAGAAGCTTTGCACTTATTAAAGCCTATGTATATAGAGTTTGGAAGAACAGTTTGAAAAGCGGTCATGGCCTTCTAATCTATGTCAATTTTCTTCCAATCTTCCTCAGAATAGTCAGCCACTTCCTTTGGTATCATCCCACCTCCAGCAGTGGCTGATGAGGTACTTGGGATGTGAGGTCCTTCGAAAACAGATCTCCACATCCTACTATCTTGAGACTTGATGAGCCCTTCCATATGTTGGCACCAAGTATCAAAGTCATCTGGAGTGATTAGTGGAGACTTTGTCATGGTACCTGTTTTCATATCAGATTTTGTGATAGCTGCCATTTGAGCTGGTAAGTGTTTTGCGAAACTGAAAGGATTAAAGATGGTGAGATCTTACAATCAAGAGCCTAAAATGCTCTGATACCAATTGTAGTGTTTCACCAGTGTGAGGATCACCAATCAAAGGTGACACTGGTATAATGTGTTCTTTAGTTTCTGCATGCTCATCAACATGGTGTTGATCATGAGCAGCAGCCTGCTCCACTGATTGTTCTGGAGCTTCTTCTTGAACATTTACTTTATGAATTGGTTCATCATCAGGAACATTAGCTGCCATTTCTTGTGCAGGTTCCTCAATAGGAATATCATCATGTACAACCGGTTCTTGGTGTTGTAGTTGTTCCTCATCCATTGGCACATCATTTTGGGGATCTATTTGTTGTTGCATCCAAGGTAAGAGTGGAATGAAATCACCAATATAGAAGTTTCTTGGATCTCTCTTCTTGATGTACTTCAAAGATTTGGCATTATAATGAGGAACTTCAAGAATGGGGCCTTCTAAAACCAGATCAGGAAAGGCTTCATTAATAAGACACTAAATGAATCTGGGGTACATTAAGAACATGTTCCTTCTCCCCTCTTGAATATTTGACATCATTCCATTAAAGACATATGCTGAAAAGTTGTAGGGTCTGTTAGAGCACAGGGCACAGACCAGTGAAGATGTAGTTAATGGTATGTCATTCCACCCATTTTTTCTTTTAGATAGGCAGTGTTTGATATAATGAATGAGAAACCTCCACTGCACATCTACCAATCCTTTCACTATCTGTTTTGCCTCAAATCCTCCCTCATATCCAATGTCAGCAAAGAATGACATGATATCTTCTTCATCAAATTCAGTTGGAGAATTTGGATCATCTTGAAATTGAAAGCATTCTCTAACAGATTGTTCTGATATCACCAGAGTGTGATCATCAGACATTCTTCCTGAGATTGCTTTCTCTCCATCAATATCTAAAGCTTCTGCATTTCCCCAGAAAGATCTGATGTAATTCTCGTAGATTACAGGACTCACTGATATGGCATGAGCCACTCTTGTTGTGGCTATGAACTTGATCATGTCTCTGAGTCCCTCAGCTTCTGGGACATCAGAATCAAGAAAACCACTTACATTATGGAGCTTGCTCCAAGTCAGGTTAGCCATTATGTAATCTGCACACAGAGAGTATGAATTAGTGAGAATTGTGTATGATTTGTTCAATTTTGACTTTTTAGGTCAAAATGAATTCTGCTTGTTACTGTTACATTTGGTTATTTGACCTGATTTTGATTTTTTTCATGAAGAACAGTTCAAAATTTTGTTTCTTTGTGTTGGGATATACTGATTTTGATTGTGTTTTAACAGGTTGTGATGTCAACATTGTTATACACCAGTATGCCCTGTTCATCGATGTTTTATGTGTTCTTAGAACCACATGAAATCTTTGAAGTTTACACTGATCATTGGTTTTAATGAACTCTGTCATTCATCTAAATCCAGTGTTCTTGATTGTATTTAAAGCATTTCACAAGATTAGGGTTCCATTTCATGAAATTTTGTTCAACAGTCAAAGTATGTAAGAAACTGATAATCACCTTTTAGATAACAATACTTCGATTTAATCAGATAATGTTGTTTGTTTTGATGTTGGATTTGAACAAAATGAAGCGTGATTAGTGTAGATTTGAACTCAAAAGAAGAACGGTGTTTTGGAACTCGACTCACTATGAAAGATCACTCAAAATTTGAAAAGTAATAAATGACTTACATTAGATGAGTATTTATATTACAACTCATACTTTTCACAAAATTTTTACCAAGAGTTGAAAAGTTCTGTACTGTAGCAAATGCGCATATAGAATTTCTATGGGCGCATTCACTGTAGCAAATGCTAAGGAACAAATTAAGTTTGTCAGCATTTACTGTAACAAAATGCGAAAGAGTTAATTTTTCCTATCCGCATTCACTGTAGCAAATGCGGGTGGCCAAAGTTATCAGCATTTTTTGAAAATTCTCCGCACTGTAGCAAATGAGGAAGAACAAATGACATTTCCACATTTTACTGAGATGCGAGTGAACAAAGTAACTTATCAGCATTCACTGTAGCAAATGCAGGTGAATAAATGACTTGTCCGCATTTACTGAGACAAATGCGGGTGACCAAAAGACTTGTCCGCATTTGCTGTAGCTAATGCGGATGAACAATTTTTGTCCGCATTAGTTTACTTGTACAAAAAGCAGTTACCCGCATTGGTTAAATGGCAGGGTTACCTTCACCTGCATTAACCAATGCACTTACCCGCATTAAATTTTGTAATTTGTCAAAAATTAATGTTTATGCAGTGGCTGAATCTGATTGGTTTGTACAGCTGCTTCTGGTTTTATGAAGATGAGTCTTCATTTTTGTTGTTTTCGAAGATTTTACAGATTCAGAGATTGTCAATTCTTGCTTGGATTGTCATGTATCTTTGATGTGACATAGATTCCTAACTTGACTGATTTTGGAGCATATGCATCTTCTGAAGCTGATTATGGAGTAATTTCCATACAAACACAATCAATTTGACAAAGTTGTCAATTTAATGTTTGCAAATTTCATGTTTTTGTAAATATTTCCTTTTAAAATTTTATTATTCCCCCTAAAGTTTATATCCATGAGGGATAAAAACATTAAATAAAATTTATAAAATTTTAGGACAATATTTCTGACTTGTTTAATTGTTTTGCACTTTTGTTTGAAATTTTCGAATCATAACAATCTTATCTTTCATAAGTGCAAGTTGTCATGAGCTTATTGATTGAAGGTATATTTGTCCTCTTAAACTCATGCTTGGTCAATATTGTAATGCATGTGATTTTTATAATCTTTTGATTTAATAAAACATTCAACAAGAACCTCACACTCATAAGCATAGCAAGATCAACTATCCTCATGTATTGTATGGTAGAACTTTCTCACAACTTTCAATACCTGGTCATTTAAGTTATGAAACCTCATTCATTTTGGTAAGGGGGATCCACTTTGGGATTCTTTTACCTGATCCTTATTTTGTTTGATCTATATTGGGATTCTTTTTGCTCTTCACTTTGGAAGGTGATCCACTTTGGGATTCTTTTTGTTATATTCTGTTTTATTTGTCACATGTATTGGATGTGTTCCATATTGGGACTCTTTTTAGGTCTAGACATCAGAACTATATGCTTGTTTCCCCAGGTCTTTGCTTAGCAAAAAAAAGGAGAAACTGATGTGAATGAGATTCATAAGGTATCATGACCTGGTGTGTTTAGGTTACTACACATATATACACTTGGATAGTTAGATACATACATGCTCCAAGATGATGCATTCACAGTTGAATGTGATCTTTAGTGTATCATAGCATTTATCTTCTGTTCCAAGTTGAGCCTACCCTCATATCAGGTAAGTCATGTCAGTCTTTCAAGATATTGAATTAAGCACAGTGAATGATATAACGACTGTAATTATATCATCTCCCAAAAGAAGTACAAAACAAGGACTTTAACAAAAATTGAGTTCTTTGTGTAATTTTGTGAATTTATTGATGTTAATCAAGGTTAATCATGCCGATTGATTAGACTAAGAATTCAAACCGACTTGGGTCAAATGCCTTAGTAAACAAATCAGCTAGTTGATTGTTTGTGTTAACCTGAATCAGCTTGATTAAACCTTTTTCAGCACAGTCTCTTAAAAAATGATATCTAATTTCAATATGTTTTGTTTTTGAGTGCTGAACAGGATTGTTTGTTATGAAGACTGCAGCAGTGTTGTCAATATGAATTGGTGTGTGCAAGAAATTGAAACCATAATCAAGCATCTGGTTTTGAATCTAGAGAACTTGAGAGCAACAAGCTAATGCTGCTATGTACTCAGCTTCAGCTGTCGATATAGAAACATTGGTCTGTTTCTTGCACTGCCATGACACCAGTCTAGGACCAAGAAATTGACAACCGCCAGATATGGATTTTCTATTGAAATTGCATCCCCCGTAGTCACTGTCGGTGTATGCATAGAGATTGAAGTCTCCATCCTTTGGATACCATAGACCAAGAGCAGGTTTGCCCTTAAGATATCTGAATATCCTCTTGACTGCATTCACGTGAGATTCCTTGGGATCTGCTTGATACCTGGCACATACACAAACACCAAACATAACATCAGGTCTACTGGCTGTTAGATACATAAGAGAACCAATCATGGATCGATAAAGAGTCTGATCCACAGATTTGCCATCTGCGTCTGGGCCAATCTTCACTTTTGCATCAACAGGTGTTCTGATGGACTGACAGTCTGCAAAGTGAAACTTCTTCAACATTGATTCCACATATTTTGACTGGTTGATGAAGATTCCACTAGATGTTTGTTGTACTTGAAGACCTAGGAAGAATGTGAGTTCTCCCATAGCACTCATCTGAAATTTTGAATGCATAAGATCTTCAAAGTCTTTGCAGAGTTGTTTGTTGGTGGAGCCAAATATGATATCATCCACATAAATCTGGACAAGCAGCATCTCATTCCCTTTTCTCTTTCTGAATAAAGTCTGGTCAATCTTCCCTCTTTCATAACCATGGTCAAGAAGAAAGGATGACAGAGTCTCATACCATTTTCGAGGGGCTTGATGTAAGCCATACAAAGCTTTATCAAGCTTGTATACCCTGTGAGGGAAATCAGGATCCTCAAAGCCTGGAGGTTGACTCATGTAGACTTCTTCAGAGATCTTTCGATACAAAAATGAACACTTTACATCCATTTGATAAACAGTGAATTTCATGGATGCAGAGTACGCAAGAAAGAGTCGTATGGCTTCTAATCTAGCAACAGGAGCAAACACCTAGTCATAATCTATTCCTTCTTCTTGTGTATAGCCCTGTGCTACCAATCTTGCTTTGCTTCTGATGACTATCCCTCTGTCATCAATCTTCTTTCGGTACAGCCATCTGGTGCCGATAGGGTATTGATCTTTGGGAAGATCCACCAGCTGCCATACTTCCTATTTCTTGAATTGTAGTAATTCTTCCTGCATTGCCTTAATCCAGCTATTGTCTTAAAGAGCCTCTTTAATGTTTTTGGGTACAGTTTGACACAGAAAACAAGAAAACAAACAGATGTTTGCAATACTTGACTTGCTTCGTGTCACTCGCTCGTCTAAATCACCAATAATGTCAGACACTGGATGATTCTTGTGTGTCCTGGTAATTGGAATCAAATTACCAGCAATGGACACATCAAGATTAGAGACATTCAGATCATCTTGGTGAGAGGCATCTTGTTTTTGTAGTGTGGGAGAGTGATGACCAGAAACAGAGGGTACAGCATCTTCAGCTTCAGCAGCACTCTGAATACTCTCATTATTTCCATCTCTGTTAGAATCAGCTGGTGCATGAGTTGGTTCTGAATGTCTCACTTCAGTTGAAGGTTCAACTGAAGGAGATGGCATTGAACTATGACCAGCATCTGTTGAGATACTTTCTTTTTGTGTAACTT
Source organism: Flaveria sonorensis (assembly GCA_025506505.1). NCBI lineage: Eukaryota > Viridiplantae > Streptophyta > Magnoliopsida > Asterales > Asteraceae > Flaveria > Flaveria sonorensis. Next base: position 27,088,316 of record CM046428.1, read on the forward strand.
GCCGGATAGGATCAGCTTATAAGGGCACTTCTTCATTGTCTTGATCAGTAGAAGGAGGAATCATTGGGAAGTCTGTTCTTCTTTCAACTGACCCTGATTTTCCTGCATTTGACAAATTGAACTGATCAAAAGATCTTGTAAATGAATCAATATCAAACAACCAGTCAGGACCATTTGATGATTTAGGAAACAAATGCTCATTGAATTGAATATTTGTAGATTCATCAATGATGTTTAATCTAGGATTAAACAACCTAAAAGCATTAGACACTGAGGAATATCCCACAAAGAATCCCTCGTCAAACTTAGGAGCAAACTTTCCTAAATGGTCTCTGGTGTTCAATATAGAGACAGGACAACCAAATGACTTCAAAAATCCAATGAATGGTTTTCTGTGAAAAAGAAGTTCATAAGGAGTTTTATTATGTTCTTTGATTATCAGAGTTCGATTTTGCACAAAACCTGAAGTGTTAACAGCTTCTGCCCAAAATGCAATGGGTAGTTTTGCATCAGCAAGTATTGTTCTTGCTGCTTCAATCAGTGTTCTATTACTTCTTTCAGGAACTCCATTTTGTTATGGAGTACGAGCTGCACTGAACTGATGAACAATGCCTTTTGTGGTGCAAAATGAACTCATGCTTTCATTTTTAAATTCTGTCCCATTGTCACTTCTAATAGATTTTACTTTTAAATCAAGTTGATTTTCAATTTTGGTTATAAAATCTATTATGATTTGGGGCGCCTCATTCTTATGAAGTAGGAAGAAGACCCATGTGAATCGAGTAAAGTCATCAATGATCACTAAACAATAATGCTTCTTGCCAATACTCATGACGTGAGTGTCAAAAAATGAAATTCCTTTTGAGGAAGACCAATTACATGGTTCCCTTTGACAAATCTATTCATATTTTTAAAATTCATGTGTCCTAAGCGTCTATGCCAAAGTTATTATTCATCAAATGATGCTTTAGATAATAGACATGTCTCTTCTGATGGACGAGCAGAATTAAGGTTCAACACATATGTATTATTCTTCCTCGGTGTCTTCAAGACAACCCATTCTTCAGGAATGTAAAATCCTGGTTTCAAGATGTAGCAATGAGTGTTAGTGAAATGAGTAGAATATTTCTTGTCACAAATCTGGGATACACTGAGCAGATTGAAGTTCAGCTGCTCACAGTAATTGACTTTGTCAAAGATCAGAATCCCATTCATCACTGAACCTTCTCCAGTAATTCTACCGCCCTGTGAATCTCCGCCAAATGCCACAGTAGTTCCTTGAATGTGCTTGAAGTCATGAAGGAGGGAACTATCTCCTGTCATGTGTTGGGAGCATCCACTGTCCACGTACCATAAGCTATTGGACCTGTATGAATGACCCTACAAGTACAAAAAGAACTAGTTAGAATGAGGAACCCAAGCCATAATGGTATTGGGTTGTCCTTTGGCATCTATCACTGTTACATCTTGATACTTTCCTCTTGTGTGTGTTTTAGAGGAGGATGATTTCAGCCCTTTTCTTTTGTTTCTTTGAGGTTTCGGTTCATCAATTTCATCTGATGTGTCAGAGGAGTATACAAGCCTTTCCTTTTGATTTTTGTGCAAAGGATGAACAGATTTTTGTTTTTCAGAAATCACTTTGATTTTATACTTTTGATGAGAATTTGGTGATTTGTTTAGGTTTGTTGGACTTTTGTGTCTGACCTTGTCAGTTGGAACCGATGAAATGGGCTTGTGTTGTGAATTTTTCAATCCTTTTTTATTAAAGTAACACTCAATTGTATTGTGATTGGTCATATCACACAATGAACAATATTTGTTAAAATGACAGTTTTTTGTTGAGTGATTGTTCATGTCACAGATAGAGCAGTACTCAGTGAAGTAGCATTCATCTGTGGTGTGATTTGACATATCACAGAATTCACAATACATTTGATTGTCCTTTAATTTTGAAACAGAAGTCATATCAGTCTTTGGAGTGCCAACAGATTGTTTCACAATTCTAGCTTGCTTTGTTTTTGTTGACTGATGATGCTTCTTTCTGTATTCCCTTATTTCCCTATCGAATTGTTCTACTTGTTCTTTGTTGAAGATATCAAACCCACTTCCTTGTTTGATATTTGATGAAGATGGTGAATCAGATTTCACTTTAGATTTTTGAACAAAAGTGGTTTTTCCTTTGGTAACTAGGGAACTTTGGTTTTATCCTTGAAGTTCAATGAAACCCTGTCTGATTTGCTTGAATTTTTAGGAGATATGATCTCATAATCAGATCTGCTTTAGCAGATGGTTTCACTGAGCATTCAGCATTGTGCTTCAATTTAAAATTTTGTGGAACAAATTTTACAAAAGGCACAATAGTTTTGACTGGGCTCTTTGGTTTCTTGATAACCACAGGTTTGTCTGAGCACTCTTTGATTTTGATAGGATGACCCAATCTGATTTTATCCTCATCAGTTTCAATGTAAACACCTGGTTTGTTTTGAGGATTTGTTGTTTGAGAAATCATTGATTCGGTTTCAATAATTTTAGATTCTTCTGTATCTGATTGAGTAAGTGACTCAGGCATAACAGTGTAGTTATCATTATATGGAGGAGGACAAGTTTTTTAGCCTATTCCAGTCATATATTTAGTCCCCTTTTGAGAAGCAAGTAACTCTTGCAGCTTGACAGATGAGAGCTGAAACTTTTCAACTTTCATTTTAGTAGCTGATTGCTTAGCTTTTGATTTGGTCAACAATTTAGTTAACCTCTCATTTTCAGCCACAAGTGTGTACTTTTCACCATGGAGTGTTTCAATGTCAGACAACAGAGATTTGATTTTAACTTAATAATTTCTCATTTCTTGTTTTAACATCTCTGATTTCACCTTTTCTTCTCTTATTTTATTAGCCAATTTGCGATTGTGTTCCCTGTACCCCTGTACTTCTAGAACACATTTTTCAAACATAGATTGGATTTTACCTCAGATGGAATTAGAGTTGGTCCATCATTTATATGTGCCATAAGTGCATGATTCTGAAACTGTGGTTGAACTTCCTCAGCATACACGCCCCAATCACAAACTCCATCTTATCTGATGACAAGTGCATTTGAAGTTTGTTGATTACTTCCTTGAGATTGATGAGTCAGCAGAGGTTGTCTTTGCTGAATCGGCTGTTGTTGATTTTGTTGTTGTTGAATTGGCTGCTGCTGATTTTGTTGTTGGTGTGAATAAGAGTTGCTTGGCTGAAAGTTAGTGTTGTGTTGAGAAGCATGCTGGCCATGTGAGGGTCTTTGAAAATTGTTGTTGCTTCTCTTGGGAGAGTTACATTCCCGAGATAAATGACAACTCAATCCACGATTAAAACACTTAACTTTGGATTTGTCATATCCCAGCTGTGTATTCTCATTGAGACTCAGTTTCTTCCCTTTCGAAAGAATTTCTTTGCTCTCATAGCAATCATGGCCATCTACCATTGCAAATCCATTTCTTCAACATCATTAGGAACCATTTCTTCTAGATCTTCTTGAATTAGATGAGCTGATGTGAGTCTCCCTCCAAGGTAGGCTTCAAAGCTAGCAACAAAGGCATTGTAAGTTCCTTTTGTTCTTCAGATTTTTGCTCATCATGCATGTTGTTAGGAGATACAGTGGGTTGGGCAGAAGATAGTTGTTTTTGAGGTTGTGGAGTAGCACAAAATCCTGTTGTTCTTGTTTGATCTCTTGATGACAGAAAGTCTTCTTCTTCAGTAACAAAGGCATTTTCAATAGAATGAGTTTCAAATGGAAACTTGTAAGCCTCAATGACTTGAGGTCCACTCAGATTTCTGCTCCTTTCATCAAGTTCAAGAGCTTCAATTTTTGCAATCATGATATCCAAGCTAGTACTCTCCAAATCAAGAGTATTCTTCAACATTGTAACATTCTGTTTCCATCTTTCAGGCAAGCTCTGCAGCATTTTCTTGTTTAGTTCCTTCTCCTTGTAAGTGACCCCCATAATTTCAAGGTCATTTACAAGTTGCACAAATCTGTGAAGCTGTCTGGAGATAGACTCTCCTTTGGTATGATTAAAAGTCTCATACTGATTTATCAACTTGTCTTTGTTAATTTCAGTAACTTCACTGCTTCCCTCACACATAATCTGTAAAGCATCCCAGACACCCTTAGCTGTTCCATATTTTTCTAATCTTTTTAGAACATCCATTTTTAGTGCTTGTGTAAGTATGGAATAAGCTCTAAGATCAAACTTGATTTTCTTATATTCTTCATCATCAAGAGTTAAGTTTGGATTCTCAATGGGAATTCTTGCAGTATTGTACTGAGCAACTTGATCAGCATTTAGAGATAGTGGAATGTAGGGACCTTTGCAAATTGATATCTAGTAGTCAGGATCTACACCTGTAATGTAGTTTCTGAAATGAATTTTCCACTGCTTAAACTCAGATTTGTGTTTAAGCATAGGAGGTTTGGATGCATGACCAATTTCAGTATGATTATAAGAATCCATATTAGTTAAATTGATTTTAACTTGTTGAATACTGTTTTAAGTTGATTTTAAGTTCCAACAGTGTGTTTTTCTTCAAATCTTCTATTTTCGGTAAAGAACAGGTCTGTTAAGTATAGATCTGTCGATTTGAAGGAGTTCTAAGTTCTTGATTTTGTGTTGCTGGGTTCGACAGGAGCAGATCTGAAGATTTTGTACTTTGTGGTGTTCGATTACAGTATGTTTGTTTATCAGAAGAGGAGATCTTGCTGATGAACAACTCAGTCTACAGTTTAATCGATTTTCACCCAAAATCCGAGATGATTCTGTGATGATTCAAGAGCCAAGGCTCTGATACCAATTGACTGGGTCTGAGAATGATATTCTCGGTTGATATGACTCAACCTAGGATCGAATATGTGGACTGAGTCAATAATATAGCAGCGGAATTACTATATCAAAGAACATTAATTGTTGTAGTAAATGCTTGAATGTAAGAGAATCAAGAACCGTAGTGAATGTTGTAAAATATTTTGAATATTACTGCTAAAGTTAACAACCTTACAAAGTTAGGGTATGTGACCCTATTTATAGGCGAATTCATTGCCTGTACAAAAGACTAAACTAACCCTGATCTATACAAGAGAATCTAGTCTAAGTATAAAATAAATTTGTAAGTTGTTCATGAACAAGTCTTCATCAGCATTTGTTGTTTGGTCACCCGCATTAGTTCATGCGGGTGAATAAGTCTTCTCAGCATTTGTGTTTGCTCACCCGCATTAGTTCATGTGGGTGAACAAATCTTGTTAGCATTTACTGTTGTTCATCCACATGGACTAATGCGGGTGAACACTTGTCAGCATTTCTTCAGTTCATCCGCATGGACTAATGCGGGTGAACACTTCTTGTCAGCATTTCTTCAGTTCATCCGCATGAACTAATGCAGATGAACACTTCTGTTCAGCATTAGTTGTCTTGATCCGCATTTGTTAATGCGGGTGAACAAACACTTGTCCGCATTTGTTCACTAGTCATCCGCATTAACAAATGCGGGTGCTTTATACTTGTCTTCTGTTTTCTGTAACTAATGTTTTCCAACCAGAACAACCTCCAACCACTTCTTGAGTGGGCAAGTATGATCCTTTCAGGGTCTAACAGGGACCCATCAGCAAAACATTTCTTGAGATTCTACACATGGAATGTATCATGCACGCCACTAAGCTCTTGAGGTAACTTTAATCGATACGCCACAGGACCAATTCTTTCAGTGATCTCGAATGGTCCAACATACCTCGGAGCTAACTTTCATTTCTTTCCGAATCGTACGATTCCCTTCCAGGTAGAAACTTTGAATAAGACTCGATCACCCACACTAAATTCCAAAGGTTTTCGATTGTTGTTGGCGTAACTATTCTGACGGTCTCTAGCTGCCTTAAGTCTATTCTTGATTTGAAATATCTTATCAGTCATCTCCTGAATGATCTCCAGACCTATCAATTGACTTTCACCTACCTCAGTCCAACACACTGGAGACCTGCACTTCCTCCCATACAACGCTTCAAACGGGGCACATCCAATGCTCGTATGGTAACTGTTGTTATAAGAGAATTTGATCAACGGTAAGTGAGTATCCCAACTGCCACCAAAGTCGATCACACATGCCCTAAGCATGTCTTCTATAGTCTATATCATACGTTCACTTTGACCATCTGTTTGTGGATGATAGGCAGTACTTAAATCTAATCAAGTGCCCATTGCGTTCTGTAGAGTCTGCCAAAACCGCTAGGTAAATTGACTATCACGATCAGATATAATTGACACAGGCACCCCATGCCTAGCCACAATCTCATTTACATATAATCTCGCTAGTTTTTCAATATTATAATCCTCGTGAATCGGTAAGAAGTGAGCGGACTTCGTCATTCGATCCACAATAACCCAAATCGAATCATGCCCACTACTTGTTCTAGACAGCTTAGTGATGAAGTCCATCGCTATATTTTCCTATTTTCATTTGGGAATTTCTGGATGCTGTAATAGTCCTGATGGTTTCTGATGTTCGGCTTTTACTTTTGAACAAGTCAAACATTCACTTACATACGTTGCAATGTACTTCTTCATACCTGGCCACCAATACAATTCCTTAAGATCTTCGTACATCTTGTCTGCACCAGGATGAATAGAATACTTGGACTTGTGCGCTTCATTCATAACCAAGGTTCGAACATCTCCCCACTTAGGTACCCAAATACGATCCACAAAGTACCGTACACCATCTTCCTTACAATTCATCTGTTTGTCCAACCCTCAAAACTCCTCACTTGCAATATTCTCTTCCTTTAGCGCTTCACCTTGCGCTATCAATATTTTAGTCTTTAGGTTCGATTAAATGGTCATTCCCAACGCTCGTGCGCTTAAGGGTTTTACGCGTTCCTTCCTACTCAAGGCATCAGCCACCGCATTTGCCTTTCCTGGGTGATATCGAATCTCACAATCATAGTCGCTAAGAAGTTCCACCCATCGCCTTTGGCACATATTTAGTTCCTTTTGATCAAAAATGTGTTGAAGACTCTTATGATCAGTGTAGATAATGCACTTAGTCCCGTATAGATAATGCCTCCATATCTTAAGTTCAAATACCACTGTGCCTAATTCCAGGTCATGTGTCGTATAATTCTTTTCGTGAACCTTAAGCTGACGTGAGGCGTAAGCAATCACCTTATCCTTTTGCATTAGTACACAACCCAGTCCTTGATATGATGCATCGCAGAACACCGCAAAGTTGTTGGATCCATCCGGAAGGGTCAATATTGGCGCATTACAGAATCTTTCCTTCAACATCTGGAATGCCTCTTCTTGCTTATGCCCCCAATCAAACTTCTTATCCTTCTGAGTTCACATTGTCAACGGTTGACTGATTTTAGAGAAGTTTGCTACGAATCGACGATAGTAGCCAGCCAACCCTAAAAATTGCCGTATCTCCGAAGACGTCTTAGGTGTATCCCATTTCTTAACTACTTCGATCTTTCTAGAATCAACGTGAATTCCATTCTCATTCACTACGTGTCCTAGAAATTTCACTTCTTGCAACCAAAATTCACACTTTGAGAACTTGGCGTAAGGTTCCTCTTTTTTTAATAGCTCCAGTATAGCTCGTAGGTGCTGATCATGGTCTTCCTTTGATCGAGAGTAGATAAGAATATCGTCTATGAACACGATTACAAACGTATCCAGATAGGGTTTACAAACCCGGTTCATCAATTCCATAAACACCGCCAGAGTGTTGGTCAGTCCAAACGGCATGACTAAGAACTCGTAATGTCCATATTGAGTTCTAAACGCTATTTTTGGTATGTCGTCCTCATGAACCCTCAATTGATGATAGCCTGATCGAAGATCGATCTTAAAGAAGTATTAAGCTCCCTGTAATTGGTCGAATAGATCATCGATTCTAGGGAGAGGATATCGATTCTTCACGGTCAACTTATTCAGTTCCCAATAATCAATGCACATTCAAAATGATCCATCTTTCTTCTTGACGAATAATATCGGTGCTCCCCATGGTGAATGACTTGGTCGTATGAAACCCTTATCCAACAATTCTTGCAATTGGTTTGATAGTTCCTGCATTTCTAATGGTGCTAATCGATATGGCTTCTTTGCTACAGGTGTTGCTCCAGGTATCAAATCTATGCAGAATTCCACCTGTCGAGGAGGAGGCAAACCGGACAAGTCGTCAGAAAATACTTCCGAAAAGTCTCGCACCACCAGAATAGCCTCCAGTTTCCCTTCCTCTGCTTTCTTTTCCATAACGTGGGCTAAAAAGGCGTAACACTTCTTTTGTAGGCATTGACGTGTCTTCATACAGGAGATAAGCTTTAAGTTCTTTCCTGGTTGTTCTCCTTGTATCCTGAGCACATCACCGTTAGACATAGGGATTCGTACCACTTTTTCTCGGCAGACAATTTCGGCTCCACATTTCGATGACCAATCCATTCCCACTACTATGTCGAAATTTCCCAATTCAAAAGGTATCAAGTCTATATCAAAAGCATGGTCCTCTTTCATTATCGTGCGCCCTCTAATTATCTCACTAGCATTCACAAACTTACCATTAGCCATTTCTACAGACTAACTAGTCTCTAGACAACTAGGGTTCAAACAAAGCAGAGGTGCAAAATTAGAGGAAACAAAGCTATTATCTGCCCCGGTATCAAACAATATGGATGCAAAATGATTATTGAGAAGGTACGTACCCGAAACAACATTGTGTCCTGACGACCGTCGTTTGCTCCAATCACGAACGCACGTCCTCGGGCAACATTCCCTTGATTCACCTGACCTTGATTGCCAGCAATCGCCATCGCTTGATTTTGATTATTTCCATGTTGACCCGGTACCTGGTTCAGCCTAGGGCACACATTCCGATAATGATCAGGGCTTCCATACTCATAGCAAACCCTGACATTTCCTGCTAGGATAACTGTGTTTATAGGTGCAACCAAGTTGGGTGCTACCCTACAATCCTTCGCGAAATGCCCCTAGCGTCTACAGTTTATACACACCCGGCACGGCACCGCTTGCGAATGATGGAAATTACACTTAATGCACTTGGGGTATGGCCAGACATATTCTCTCCTTCCTTGGTTCACCGCCCAAAGTTTCTTGTCACCTTCGCCTTCTTATCAAACCTACCCCTAATTTGCTTGCTTGATTCTCCATTATCTCTTCGTTTCTCACCACCCTTACCTAGCACTCCAGTTCTCACCATCTCATTAGTTAGAGTACCGGCTTTTAGAATCGCACTTTGAATTGTAGGAGGAGCTGCTGCAGTTACCATCGCTCGGATTTGAGGAGCCAATCCCCATATATACCTTTATATTCTCTTCAACTATGGGGTAACCAAATACAGAACAAGCCTAGCCAGTTTATGAAATCGATCAGTGTACGCCGCGTGCCCAGCTCCCACCATAGCTTGATTCCAGAACTCATGCTCCAACTTCTTTATTTCATTATTAGGGCAATACTCCTTGGTGATCAAAGCCTTAAATTCATCCCAAGTCATCTGCATCGCTGCCTCCCTACCTCTTGCTTGAACTTGAGTATTCTACCAGGTCAACGCCTTTCCTTGCAGTAAACATGTAGCATACTTGATCTTTGGGCTATCCAAGCACTCACTAATGTCGATCACTGCTTCCATCTTTTCAAGCCATCTAGTCAACGCTATTGCTCCACCTTTGCCATCAAAATCCTTAGGTTTACAGGCCACAATTTCCTTATAAGTACATCCTTTCCTTCTCCCACCATCTCCATATCCAATCCCGTCTCCACCTCCATTAATATTACCATTGTTTGGTCCATTTCTATTTCCGTTGCCCGGACCACCACCATTGCCATTCGCATTGTGACATCCGGTAATTTTCCATTACCAAACTCCGTTAGTTCCGTTAAGTCTTGCATACACGTGTCGGGAGCACACACTAGTTGTCGTTGAACGTTGGTGACTTAATAATAATTAATAATGTGAAACAAATAATTACTATGTTGATTATTAGTTGTGATTATGTGATTTAAATGTTTATTGTAAATCTTATCGCATAATGTGGAAACGTGTGTATTTAATTCGTGCATTGGGTGACTAGTAAAGATAAAGCATATAATTGTTATTATTAGTTCATATGTTTATTATTTTGGTTAAAAACATGTTAAAAAAGTAATTAAAAGCCTAGTTTTTATATGAATGTTGATTTGGTTTGTTACCTGTTTTGGCCTGTTTGTGGAAAAATCATGGTATGAGTCATATAGGTAAGCTAGGACCTTTGTTGATTGATGGTTGATTAAGAATGAACATTTTGGGTGATATGAGCTATGGAAATTGGTATGTTAATGATCATCATACACACATGCGAATCTTTGGCCCCTACCTAGTAGGATTTGCAGGGTTTAGGGTGTGAAGTCGTGAGTGGCTTCACATGGCATGTGATGTGTGATTTGATCCTTGTATGGTGTATTATTTGTGTTATAGATGTTATGAGCATGATAATAGTTTGAGATTCGCATGACTTGTATGATATCTAGCGGTATGATGATCTAATTAGTACATGTGGTTAATGAAGTGTTATATGTAATCAGTTTGTATGTTAATCATGTGTGATAGGCTGTTATGCTTGTTTGAATGGAATTTCACCTATAATGTCACCAACGGGTCAAACGGGTCAACTGGGTCAAATGTGTCTTGTCTTATAAAACTTTGAGTTCTTTGGTTTGTAAAGCACTTAGGGTTTCCTTATGATTCTGTGTACACGTACTTATGTACTCTCGTGTTCTAGGTAACCTTTGAAGGGTTGTCTTTGCCACTATCACCAGTTCTCTTAGTCATTATCTTTACACACCAGGTGAGTTCATGCCCCTCTATTTTTATAAACCTTCTTCTTGGGGAGGTAGCATACTTGTACCCAAACGCTATTTTATTATTATAAGCTGTGTATGTTTTAACATAGTGCTTAATACCTTGAAAGTCCTCACACTTTTGGATCCTTAATAATGGTAACTAGCAGGAAATCTTGGGTAGTACTACTGGGTCTGACGAGCCCCACCTGTGCGACTCGAGGTCAAATGGGTGCAATATTGTCCTAGACACAAATATCATCACGACCTGGTAAGTCATGACTGGAGGCAACAAACGCAACACAGTCAACTTCGATCGTGAAATCACTATGGTTATTACTTGTGAATATAGACTAGCTATCTATTTCAATGCACTTCTTATGTTATGTAAATGTTATTGTTTATGATAAACGCAAACTCATGAACTCACCAACCATTGTATTGACATTTTAGTATGCTATTCTCAGGTTGTTAACTCTTCTTGCCATTAGGAGCACCACACGGGTCCAGCATGCATTCTAAGATTATATTTTAAAGACATATTTGTTGGTATCTATTTATGAGTGTTTAAATATTTGGGTTGGCGCATGTTTTGCCAAATATGCATTTTTTTATATTTTGGGTTTGTCTTATTTACAAAACGCTTCCGCATGGTTTTAAAGTTTGAACTTTGGTTGGTTTTATTTTTAATGTGGCATATAGTATCGTTCTAAGTAACTATTGACTGTGATCCTGGTTTGTTCACACGCCTCGCGGTAAAACTCCGCACGTGGATTTTGAGGGTGTGACAGATTGGTATCAGAGCCATTGGTTATAGGGAACTAGGTTGCATACACACACTAGACTATAACCGCACAGTTGTTAGTTACTTATCGCTTACTCTCCTTACTGTATACTCATTGGCATACGCAACACGTACTTCGCAGCATGGCATCGTCGTCCAGAAATTTAGGCAAGAGACCTGCATGATTTGAGTCACCTCCTACGTCTCGCGTACCCGATAGGGGATTTAACTGGCCCCGACATCCTTATCCTCCTGGCGAGATAGACTGGGATCAGCCTTTCATACCTCCTGAGCTCGATCCTCCGCGGAACTGGGATTTCTACCCCACCTACATAAACCTTATGGCTTATAGAGAGCGCGTACCACCAGTAGCTCCTACACGACCTAGTACTAGGTCATCGACCGCCTCTGCATTGCCTACTCTTCCTACCTTGAGTATCCCTCTCGAGCATGCATTTGCAGCTTTGGTAGCCACTCTAGACACGGAGTGACAGCGGATTAGAGGACTCACTGATGAGAACTCTGCATTACGATCTGAGATGCATCAGTTGCGTTTCCAGGTTGAGACGCTTCAGGAGCGACTCTCGATGGCCATTGGTGGACATCATACTCTGGAAGGCAACGTTGTAGCACTTAGTGGGGGCATGGACGCACAAGATCACCATAACATAGTGATCGATGATAGGTTTGCTGATTTAGAGGCACAGCTAGCAGCACTTCAGGTTGTTGAAGCCCCTGCACCTTTGGTGGATCCTGATGAGGAAGACCCAGAAGAGGAACCCGAGGAAGCCCCCGAAGAAGAACCAGAAGAGACGGATGAGGACAGTGATGGATCTGACGTACTGGACTGATTCTACTTTTAAATGACTTAGACTATGTAGTGTTTATTTTCTTTGAAACCTATGTGGGAAGGGTTGTTTCCCACCCAACTAACAAACTTAAATTTTGACATGGATGGAATATTTTGTGACTCAATTGCAATTTATTTATCTTTGGTTATTATTTCTGTTATAAATGTTGTGGTTGTGGTGAATGCATTAAGTGAAGTATGCCACCGGGACATTGGAAGGCGCAACACTTTCCTGGTGGAAAGCCCAGGTGCAAATGTTGGGTCAAGCCATGGCTAATGAACTACCTTGGGATGAGTTTAAGGGGATTATGACCGGAGAATACTGCCCCCGAAATGAAGTGCAGAAACTGGAGATTGAGTTCTGGCAACTCAAAATGCAAGGCTCAGAAATTGAAGCCTACACGACCCGTACTCATGAGTTAGCCACTTTATGCCCAGGGATGGTGAATGAAATGCACAAGAGGGTTGAGAATTATATACGGGGATTGGTGCCCGAAATTCAAAGTATGGTAACTGCCTCTAACCCCACTACCATACAACAAGCTATCCGAACAGCCCACAGGCTGACTGATCAAGCAGTCGAGCAAGGTCGATTACCTAAGCGGGGTGCGGTGGCAAGCGTGCCCGACCATAAACGCAAGTGGGATGGCTCAAGCAATAAGGGATCATCATCCAGCAGCCAATCTCAACCTCAACAACAGCAGCAAAGTCAGCAACAGCAACGGAAGTTCGATAGCAATCGAAGCTTCAACCAGGAGACTCCCTCAAATCAAGGACCCGGTGGGTATGGCGGAAGACAGCCGAAGTGCAACTGGTGTAACTACCACCATGTGGGTCGATGTGATAACTTCAAGAGCCAACGTTGTGGGAAGATTGGTCACGCAGCCAAAGACTGCCGGTGAACTGATGAAAAAGCCACAACAATCACAAGAAACTTCGAAAGGTTGTTTTGAGGCGGAAAAGAAGGCCATTACAAACGCAACTGTCCCAGCTTAAGAGGAATGGTAATGGCAACAATAACAATGGGAACAACAACAACAATAACAATGGCAACAACAATAACAACAATAATGGTAATGGCAACAACAATGGTGGAAACAACAATGGAGCCAAAGGAAGAGCCTTCGTCATTGGTTCAGGTGAGGCTCTAAACGATCCTTCAACAGTAACTGGTAAATTTTCGGTTAATGGTCGTTTTGCTACTGTATTATTCGATACCGGAGCCGATAGAAGTTTCGTGTCCACTAGGTTCTGTAGCCTTTTAAGTGATATGCCCTCAGCCTTAGAATCTAAATACACCGTAGAGTTAGCTGACGGTACACAGACTCACGTAACGCATATTCTTAGAGACTGCAATATAGAGCTTGCTAGTCATACATTCGCCATAGATCTCATGCCTGTTACACTAGGAAGTTTCGATGTGGTAGTAGGCATGGATTGGCTTTCCGATAAACAAGCGGAAGTCATATGCCACGAGAAGCTCATACGGATTCCCATTGGTGAAAAGTCCTTACGGTCAGAGGTGATAGGAGTGGTACGGTGATAGGCATCATTTCATTCATGAAGGCACAGAAGTTGTTACGAAAGGGTCGACTGGCCATATTGGCGCTCGTCACAGATAAACAGACTGAGGAAAAGAAGATAGAGGACATCCCCGTAGTTCGCGAGTTTCTCGAGGTGTTTCCGGAAGACCTGCCTGGATTACCGCCTCATCGTCAAGTTGAATTCCAGATTGAATTGACTCCAGGAGCTGCTTTAATTACAAGAGCACCGTACCGTTAGCTCCGAACGAACTGCAGGAATTATCCACCCAACTACAAGAGTTGTTCGATAAAGGGTTTATCCGACCGAGTTCGTCGCCCTGGGGAGCACCAGTTCTATTTGTGAAGAAGAAGGATGGTACATTTCGAATGTGCATTGACTATAGGGAACTAAAGAAGGTTACTATCAAGAATAGATATCCCTTACCTCGTATCGATGATTTTCTTGATCAACTGCAAGGATCATGCTATTACTCTAAGATTGATATGAGGTCTGGGTATCATCAGCTGAGAGTTCGAGAAGAGGACATCACGAAGACTGCTTTCCGTACACGATATGGTCACTATGAATTTTTGGTCATGCCATTTGGGTTGACGAATGCACCAGCAGTATTCATGGACCTCATGAATCGCGTGTGCAAACCCTATCTTTATCAATTTGTTATCGTCTTTATTGATGACATATTGATATACTCAAGGACTGAGGAAGAACATGAGAAGCACTTACGTTTAATCTTGGAATTACTTAGAGAGGAACAACTGTATGCAAAGTTTTCTCAGTGTGATTTCTGGATACTGAGGTACAATTCTTGGGTCATATTGTCAACGAGAAGGGATTACATGTTGATCCTGCTAAGATTGAAGCGATAAAGAATTAGTCTGTTCCTAAGACCACCAAGCGAGATACGACAATTCCTTGGATTAACGGATATTATCAACGGTTCATCAAAGGATTCTCTAAGATTGCACAACCTCTCACAGCCTTGACTCATAAAGGAACGGCGTACAAATGGGGTGAGAGTCAGGAATCTGCTTTCCAGTTGCTGAAACAGAAACTCTGTAGCGCACCAATATTAGCGTTACCGGATGGTAGTGATGACTTCGTAGTCTACTGCGATGCGTCGATTCAAGGTCTTGGATGCGTCTTGATGCAACGGGATAAGGTGATAGCTTATGCCTCTAGACAGTTGAAGATTCAAGAGAAGAACTATACCACCCATGACTTGGAACTGGGTGCAGTAGTTTTTGCCTTGAAGATCTGGAGACATTACTTGTACGGTACCAAATGCACCATCTACACCGATCACAAGAGTCTTCAAAATATATTTGAGCAAAAGGAGTTGAATATGAGGCAAAGGCGCTGTGTATGTTTTAACATAGTGCTTAATACCTTGAAAGTCCTCACACTTTCGGATCGTTAATAATGGTAACTAGCAGGAAAGCTTGGGTAGTACTACTGGGTCTGACGAGCCCCACCTGTGCGACTCGAGGTCAAATGGGTGCAATATTGTCCTAGACACAAATATCGTCACGACCTGGTAAGTCGTGACGGGAGGCAACAAACACAACACAGTCAGCTTCGATCGTGTAATCACTATGGTTATTACTTATGAATATAGACTAGCTATCTATTTCAATGCACTTCTTATGTTATGTAAATGTTATTGTTGATGATAAACGCAAACTCTTGAACTCACCAACCATTGTGTTGACATTTTAGTATGCTATTCTCAGGTTGTTAACTCTGCTTGCCATTAGGAGCACCACACGGGTCCAGCATGCATTCTAAGATTCTATTTTAAAGACATATTTGTTGGTATCTATTTATGAGTGTTTAAATATTTGGGTTGGCGCATGTTTTGCCAATATTCATTTTTTTTATATTTTGGGTTTGTCTTATTTACAAAAAGCTTCCACATGGTTTTAAAGTTTGAACTTTGGTTGGTTTTATTTTTAATGTGGCATATAGTGTCGTTCTAAGTACTATTAACTATGATCCTGGTTTGTTCACACGCCTCGCGGTAAAACTCCGCACGTGGATTTTGAGGGTGTGACACGCATTCCCATTACTATTTCCGTTACCCAGTCAACCTCCTTCTTCATTGTTATTGCCATTCTCCCCTTCATATCCATTCTCGCCATTCTATTCATCACCACCATTCCCACTATTATTTCCATTATCATTGTTGCCACCCCCATTGTCGTGGTTCATAATGTTGTCACTTACTTGTGCCACTATGGTTGGGATGAGCGCAGCTAACTGCTGAGCAATCATAGCAGCTATGTCAGGATTTCCAGCTCTATGGTTGTTACCAGCTGGCCCACCTTCGTTTCCTCCTCCAGGTGCTTCATCCCTACCACCAGCACCTCTTCCTCTACCTCTGCCTCTCGGGGCAGCACCACCACAACTGTTACTGCAACTAATTCTTCTGGGCGACATTTTCTAATCAAAATTAGATAACACGTAAGCTTCAATCATATCAAGGTTTATCACAATTCAGTCATCCATGAGAAGTTAATATATTAGCGCAAACTGTGTAACTTCCAAGACAAAATCACAAACAATCCCATGATAATAATATAAGGTTTCATTACCATAATTCATAACATCCTAAAAAATGGTCAAATACTAAGAATAATAACCCAAAACATGCAAGTACCAATAGTCTAACAGAGTCTAAACATGAAATACAAAATAACAAAAAAAGATAAATCTCCCCAAGTCTTCATTTCTTCACCAGTGCTCGTGTAACATCAATCCTGGCCGTAATCACTGCCGGAGGAACTAGAGGGACTCGGGGCCTGGTTAAGGTAGTCACCCCCCAAACTAGCCTCATCTGCTGGGAGTAAAAAACTAATACGGTTGGCCGAGAACACCCTCTTCCTGGCCATCATCAACCTTACCAGTCTTACACCGTTCAACCGATACAGCCCACTAGGGCAACCCGGTACCTAGGGTCCCGCCTCGGGGGCGTACCACGCGATCGCGGGCATAGAAGGTACCTCAAGAACAACTGGGACAGTAGGGACAACAGAAGAAATCGATGCAACAGGAGCCTCAGGGGCTGCAAGAACAACCGATGCACCTGTGACAACAAGCAACCCCAGCACCATAGGGTTACCCAACTCTTCCTCACCAGATGATTCGGACATAAGCTCCTTGGGGTCGGACTCAGTATCCGATGACTAATGCAGCATATGATGCAAGAGAACCTCCTCGGGTTTGGACTCTGGATCGGATAGAACAACGCGGGACGCAGAGGGAACGGAAGGACCAGCAGAAGACATCCTATAAGGAAAAGTATAAGTACTTTTTCTCAAGAGAAATAGATCAAATAGTAAAGAAATAGATAAATAGAATAGGAGGAACATACATGTAATATCAGATGCACACAAAACCCTAGTATGCATTCTACATGAAGGTTCCTAGGTTATAGTCT
This sequence comes from Flaveria sonorensis, assembly GCA_025506505.1. Classification (NCBI taxonomy): domain Eukaryota; kingdom Viridiplantae; phylum Streptophyta; class Magnoliopsida; order Asterales; family Asteraceae; genus Flaveria; species Flaveria sonorensis. The sequence continues at coordinate 27,105,783 of CM046428.1, forward strand.
AGGTCGAGTGATCCACCTAATTCTCTATAACCAATGGCTCTGATACCAATCTGTCACACCCTCACTTATAGCGGAAACACGGGGATGTAATGGACGGAATCGTCATAACACATTGTTAATTAATAGAGATGCATTAAATGATGTAAGGTCAATGTGTCATGACATCACCCAACACAAATGGAGACTTGTTTCGTGGTTAGTCAATTCCACGACAAACATAGCCAAACAATCAAAAGAAATGTAAATCCCACAACCAGGGAGCAAGTGAACAAAACGTGAATAACAAAGAAAATGCAAATGTGATTGTTGAAGACACCCAATAAGTTTAGAAAGTAATTCCTAGGTTCGTCACTAAGGCAACATCCCTAGCTATCCTCAATGGTTGTTACCTGAAAAGATATGCTCAAAAAGGTCGACATATTGTTGGTGAGTTCGCAGGTTTAAATAATAAACAAAATTGAAGTTGTTTAATAGTTTGTAGGACATAAGTGTATACAGTTATAAGCAAGTAATATCACATGTAAAACATGAGCATCACAACTAAACCTATGACGACACACAGATCTTGTCGGAACAAATTAACCCTAGGGCCCGCCGTGGCCACTGTCAGTCCCAACTAGTACACTAACAAAAAAGGTGGGGGTGTCAACCCATATTACTATCAATACCTGTCCGTCGGCTCCAACACCGAAGTTAAATAGCTGTGAATAAAGAACTACACAGAAAACTCATGCATGTTCCAGATATAAATTTACCAACTGTAAACACAGTAGTCCTAAAATGTAAATGAGTTCACAACATAAAAAAGGATGAGCATACTTTCCCCCCTAAGTTTTATAAATAGTTGTAACGAAAACGGGGCCGCGAAACTCACCTTGAGATGATACGAAATAAGATGAACAAAGCTTCAAAGGATGAGAAAAACCAAACGATCAAACACCTATAGTTAATAGCAACTTAAAACTTAAAATGCGTCTATGGAGAATAGATACATTCGGTCGGTTTCGGGTCGGATTGGGTTCGACGCGCGATACGCACACAAATAGATATATATATATATATATATATATATATATATATACAACACACCATATAATAATAACATTAATAATAATGATAGTAATAATAATAAAGATGTTATTATTATTATTAACAAAATAAAATAGTAATAATAATAAAAATAACAATGATAATAATAATAACAACAATACAACTCATACACACCACTAGCAGACACAAAAACACACACGCATCTGTAATATATATATTCACCCATACACACACCTATATATATATACATACACACACTATTTATATATAGATATGCACATACTAATTCACATTCACAATACACACACACTATTTCACACACAATACACCCACATCCAGACTCACGCACACACCCACATATACATGATTTCGAATACGTATACCCACACAACAATCGCATAATACCCGAACGCTCATATATGTGTTCATATGACTGACACACACACGCATCGCATATATATATGTAAATACATACACCCGTAATCATACACAATCACACACTACACACCGCACACACACTGCATTATATACACACATACACACCGTCGCACATACGTACACCGAAACACACACACCTCCATCATGCATACACACACCCAAGCCTGGGTCCGAACTCCGACAATCACAGCCGAAACAACCGCGACAATAAAACGAACCAAACATCGTGATACAAAACGAAACGAAATGAAATGAAGTCCATGATGATCGATTACCTATGAAACGACCGAACGGTGAGACGGCGACAACTGACGGCGACTCACGACGGCGGAAATAGGTTGGTTCGGTGTTACGAGTGGCGGGGGTTCTACGGAGGTCGCACGGCAGGGTGGGGGGGAATTAGGGTTGACCGAGAATTTGTTTAATATATATAATATTCATATTTACACTTAGGACCCTTAACTTACAACTAATTAATCCCTTAAGTTTATTTAAATTACAATTTAAACCCAAACTTAATAATAATAATAATAATAAAATAATAATAATTATTATATTAGTGGTAATAGTAATTCTAATATTTATCTAATTTATCAAATTATAATACTAGGGTTAACGCGCAAGACAGATAAGAAAAAAAATTTTTTGGATAGGAAACGAATTAATTATGCAAAATAACTAATACACAAGGAGAGTCAACGAGCTTAATGTTAATTGACGGACCTGTGGGTGACGGATGTCACAATTCCCAAAGTTTTCTAATTTAAAACATAAGAACACATGGTGCACAACATTCATCCAAATCTCCTAACATGTTCCTATGATCATTTCAACATTAAACACATCGCCATAACATATTCTACGTATATCCAATTCATCATATAACACATCGAGTCACAAAAGTTTCCATAAATAGTTAGCGTGTTCATACGAAGCGTTTTTCACCATTCGATTATTCCCAATCCATTCTTATGCCCTAAACATCATATAACAATTATCACATCACATAACACATGCATAAATCATCATCTATAAACTAACTTACCCAAAAAAATTTCTATAATGGAAAGTCCTCAAAAACTAAGCCAAAATCAAAAGTTTGAAACATGAATTTTCTTCCACAATCATCAACTAACATCCTAGAACAATCAATTCAATCCAATTTCATCAAAATCATATGATTTCTACAAAAGCCCCAAATTAAAGTTTCCTTAATAAGTAAGCCTCAGGTTTTTAGCAAAACAACATAATTTCACAAAACCAACCCGTACAAACATCATTATATTGAATACTAACACATAATCCATCATCAATTTCAATCAACTTCAAGTTTTGACTTGTTTGGATCATCTAGGGTTCATGTTCATCATGAAGATCAAAGAACACGAAATCAAACTTAAAAACTTACTTGAAATGCTTAGATGATGATCCCTAGTACGCGTTTGATGCAAGAAACGTTGAAAATCACCACCAATATGCAAGAACAGGATCAAAGAAGGTGTGCTTTGTGTGTGTGTTTGATTTGCTGTGAAAAATCTGAAGGGAAAGGGGAAGGGGACAACCAAATGGTGATTAGGATTGGGGGTTGGGTTTTATACTTTTTTTACAGGAAAGGCCCCCGTCTTTTATAAAAATCATTTTAACGCTACGCGATTGAAATTTTTCTCCACCGAAACCTCCAAATGCTCATAAAATATCAAACAAACATTAATAATATGAAATAATATTCATTTTTCTAGTCAAAGGCAAATTTATTATAATTAGGCATTAAAAGCTGAAAATGCGCGAAAATGCATAAATACTAGAAAATTCCCAAATTTCACAACCAAGCTACACATTTAATCACATAATCATATAACACATAATTTCACATCAATTATGATTGTTTGAAAATTATTTTGAAAAGTCACCAACGTTCGGGGACAGACGTGCGTGCGATCCAACAATTCTCCAAATTACCGTTACATGAAAGGTTTGTGAATGTTTGTGTAATAAATGACGCATTTTAGTAAACAATATTAAATGCATGAATGTATGATTGGAAAAGCATGATTGTGATGATCGGAAAGTGACCTGAAAATGCCGGGTGTCACATCATCCCCTTGTTGAAAGAAATTTTGTCCCGAAATTTAACTAACTCTGGTAAAAGACAGACTAAAATTTCCTGGTTGTCGCATCATCTGTCACACCCTCAAAATCCACCGGCGGGGTTTTACCGCAAGGCGTGTGACAAACCAGGATCTTAAACACAGTCATATCAAATGACACTATATGTGATTTAAAATAATAATTTGACCTTATATAGTTATCAATGTTATTAGTGCGGAAGCCTAAACGTTTATAAAACCATGAGTAATAAATGCGCAAAACAAGGCGCCCAATAAAAGTAGTAAATGTAAATGAACATGTTTCCTAACAGTACAGATGATACATGAACCTCAAATGTGCAACCCTATCCTTAAGCGTGCCTGCAATCTGAGAAGACATGCTAAAATGTGTCAACACAAGGTTGGTGAGTTAACAGGTTTAAATCAGTAATTATGTTTGAGAGTTTTCTTGGTAAAAGTGAACAAAGGTATACCATTGGTAGCTAGCCTATATATTGAGTTACTTAGCATTTCAAACCGAAGCTGACTGTTTATGAGTTGTTTTGCCTCCCGCCATGTCTTATCACAAAACAATGGCAAATGTCTAGGTCAATTAAACACCCGTTCGACCTCCAGTCGAGTTAGTGCGACTAACGTGGGTGGGGTTTGTCAAACCTAGTAGTACTACTCAAAATTACTTCGCTAGCTCATTATTAACTGTTCGAGTGTGTAAGGACTTGCGTGATAATGTTTTCACTATAGTAACATGCGATATACCAATAATACTGTAAAGCCCCATTCCCGGGACGCTTACAGTTGGTCAATCATCACATAAAACATATAAAACTCATCATTTTGTAGCAGAAATTTAACTTTTCATTAGTAACTAAAAACATGTCAAATCATAATATCATTTCATTTACATCTCAAAAATGTATTAATACAATAACATTCTCCAAAATATGGATGCCAGACTTGAACCATCCCCAGTAGTTTATGCATCCATGCCTGCTCCTCCTCAGCATCAACAATTACTTGCCAACTATTATGCATACAAAAGTCAGCGACGCTGACTGAGTTGTAGTTAAATTATGCCACGTAAAGTCATATCATAATACATAATATGGAACATAATCGACATAACAGCAGCCCACAAGCATACAACACCAACAAGCACAAACCTCAATTAAACATAAGTACACAACACTTAAATTATATTCCCAAAATTTTAGAATAATTCTAAGTGTTCACCGCACATGAAAAAGTATACAGCGGATAACTCAAATACTCTAAGTGTCCACAGCGGACAGCCAAGGCCCACAGCGGACAAGTAAAGTCCACAGCGCATGACCAAGTCCCACAGAGCATGAATAAGTTTCATAGCGGATGACATAAGTATTCTAAGTGTCCATAGCAGACAGCCAAGTCCACAGCGGACAGCCAAGTCCACAGCGGACAGCCAACTCCACAGCGGACGTGCAAAGTCCACAGCGAACATACAAAGTCCACTCGGACAACATAATAATCTCTAAGTATCCACAGTGGACATGTAAAGTCCACAGCGGATAATATGTATAATTCTCTAAGTGTCCACAGAGGACATGCAAAGTCCACAGCAGACAACATGCATAATTCTCTAAGTGTCCACAGTGGAAATGCAAAGTCCATGGTGGACATGCAAAGTCCCCAGTGGACAACATGCATAATTCTCTAAGTGTCTAAAGTGGACACTTTATCCATGCTCAAGTGTCCACAGCGGACAGCTAGTGTCCACAGCGGACACTAAGTCCATCACCTGCGATTCAACTTACGTAGTTTCTAATCCCATACATCATTTCTAAACATATACTTAGCATGGATCTACCAGTTCACACTTAAAACATCATAAAGAACCACACCACAACATAGAAATCCTTTAAAAACATATATCTTCATAAAAAGTCATACTTTTCATGGAAAATCACAGTTTGGTTTAGAAACCTTCTTTTCATTACGCATAATAGCCCCAAACAAGTAGAAAACCAGTAAAAGAGGGGATCTAGAACTCATCTTAATAGCTTTCGAGCAAAACACCTCAGACCCGAGAGCCAACTTGGAGTTCTAGCCCCTAAAACACACGAAAACGAGCACTAAACACATGGAACTCGGTCAAGAAGCTGGAACCCGACTAAAAATTGAGAAGAAATACCTTAAAATCTTACCTTTTGAAGATCTCTTCCACTTTCTCTCACTAAAACCAGGTGAAGCTTCCTCTCTCACTCCAACCGAAAGTTGAGTATATGGGAGAGAAAGTATGGGCAGCCTTTCCTTTTTTAAACCCCATTATGGGTAGGTTTGGCCCTTGCACGCTTTTAACCCCTTGCTTTTGAAATAACGTCCTGTTTGCTCCCTTACTTTTCTTTTCTTTTCTTTTTCTGAAATTTCCGGGTGTTACAAGTCCACCCCCCTTATATAGGTTTCGTCCTCGAAACCTGTATCTCCTTAAAGAGATCTGGGTAGTGCATCTCATTTCTTCCTCTGACTCCCAAGTGGACTCCAATTCTTCAATGCAAAGACCACAGCCACCACTTTAGAGAAGTTTTGGATAAATCTCCTGTAGTAACCCACCAAACCCAAGAAACTACGAATCTCGGATGGCATCTTTGGATACATCCATTGCATCACCGCCTCAACCTTCGTCAGGTTTACTTTAATCCCTTTAGGATTAACCACGTGACCCAAAATTGAATTTCGCGTAACCGGTACGCACACTTGGATAACTTGGCGTACAGCTTCTCTCTTCTAAGCGTCTCCAACACCTCGCGGATGTGACTAGCATGCTCATCTTTTCTCTTCATATAAATCAGGATGTCATCAATAAACACAATCACAGATTTATTTAGCATAGGTCTATACACCCGATTCATCAGATCCATAAAAGCAGCTGGCGCGTTGGTTAAACCAAATGACATAACGAGAAACTCGTAGTGTCCATAACGCATACGAAAAGCTGTTTTAGGAATATCCTGCTCCTTACCTTCAATTGGTGGCAACCATATCAGAGATCTATCCTCGAGAATCACCTGGCACCTTATAGCTGATTATGAACAAGTCATCAATCCTTGGTAACGAATATCGGTTCTTCACAGTCAAGTTGTTTAACTCATGATAGTCAATGCACATCCTCATGTTACCGTCCTTCTTCTTCACAAACAAGACTGGAGCACGCCCACGGAGAGATACTCGGTTGAATGAACCCTTATCTAACAGCTCTTGCAGCTGAGTCATCAAAATCCTTCATCTCAAAGGGAGCTAGACGATACGATGCCTTAGCAACAGGTTGGGCATCAGGCATCAGAGCAATCTGGAGCTCAATCTCGCGATCTGGTGGCACACCTGGTAGATACTTCGGGAACACATTTGGGAAGTCATACGCCATCGGTACATCTGTCAATTATGGTACTGACGCATCCACATCCTAGTTAAAAAGTACAGAGGCACAAGTCTAGTTTACTAGGACTGTACCTGGCACGCCATCGGGGTCCACCCTAGCCTCCTCCCCGGTCATAGTGAATGCCTTGGCTTCAGCCCTCTGCCCTTCCTTCTCATTCTCAATCCCCTTCCTTGTCCTGGAGTTATCAGCCCTCGATTTCTTGCAGTCTCTGCTCAAATGCCCTACTCCATCGCATTTATAACATTTCACTCCTCTACAGTCTCTCGCCCTATGGCCCTCCTTCCCACATTTAAAGCAGAGATCCGATCCCCACCTACATTCCCCTGCATGCTCCTTCCCGCACTTTTTGCATGCCTTCTCTCCCCCTGTTAATGCCTTTCGATCATCCACCCTCATCCTTTTTCCACCAGCCACAAAATCACCATCATTGTACCACTTCCCATTTCCATTCCCATTCCTGTAGTTGTCCCAGTTCTTCTTCACGTCCATTACCAGCATCACCTCCCGCTCATCATATAGTCTCCCCACTAGATCGACCACCGACCTGAACGTACCTGGCCGAGCGGCAATCAGATGTCTGCAGATGTCCATTGGCAAACCCTGGATGTATCTCTTTATTTTTCGTGACACATGTGTCACTTGCTTCGGCACCAGCCTTGCTATCTTATTGAATTTAGTCATATACTGCTGGTGTGTCATCATTCCCGCCTCCAACTGCAGGAACTCCCTTTTAACTTTATCGAGTTCCCTATGAGGGCAAAACTCCTCGATCACCATCTTCTTCAGTTCACTCCATTTCATCCTCCTGATCGCCCTACTACCCTTGACCTAGGCAATGTTGTCCCACCAGCATAAGGCCGAATCCACAAATGAATGGGTAGCAAACTTCATCTTCTGGTCCTGCCTGCACTCGCTGATATTCAACACAGCCTCCATCTCTCTCACCCATCGGTGAGCAGCAGCAGCACTCCCATTCCCATCAAATATCGGGGCTTGCACCTCTGGAATGCCCTATAGTTGCACCCCTTTGTAGTTTCCTGTACTGCTTCCTCATCCTCATCGTCACTAGAGACGACCATCTCAGTCTCAGGTTGCTCCCTTTCCCTTGCTCCTCATTCTTCGCCCTCTCGCCTAGCGGCATTCTCCTTCTCCTGTTTCTCCTTCTTCGCATCCTCCCTTACAACCCTAATAACCTCGATCACCATAGATGGTAGAATCATCTACATGACCTAATGGACCTCCTCAACCACCACCTCCTTTACTGAGACCCTTAAATTAGCACTCTCATCCCCATCATCTTGGTGGTGAAGCTTAGGTTCTTCAGGAGCCGTTTCGGGAGTCTTAGCCCTGTTCCTTGTGGCACGCAATCCAACACTATGTCCACCACGACCTCCACCTTGAGAAGCCTTCGAAGATCTACAACCAGCCAACTGTAAGCACTGTAAGATTCAAACACCAACACGGTCATTCAAGATAATAACTAAGATTATGTCAAGTATAGTAAGTCCCTAATTATAGTGGCCAGTTGTGATTAGCCACTTACTTTACTCTTCATTCTCCAAGTATTTCCTATCCTGACTACATCAGTATCCAAATCTACAAAGAGCACATAATTCACATAGCACACACACATAATTCCTTTTTCCATTAATTTACATAAAACATTTACCTTTAGGCATGTAGCTACTAGGACTGGCATCCCTTTTCCCTTTCTTGTCCCATTCTTAGTTTAAGTTTAGGTTTTTGAAAATATTTTACCTAATTCTCTTAAACTTTGGCTATGATACCAACTTGTAAGGCCCTGTTCCCAGGACACGTATAGTTGGTCAATCATTGCATAAAACATATAAAACTCATCATTTTGTAGAGGAAATTTAACTTTTCATTAATAACTAAAAAAATGTGAAATCATCATATCATTTCATTTACATCCCAAAATTGTATTAATACAATAACATTCTCCAAAATATGGATCCCAGAATTGAACCATCCCCAGTAGTTTATGCATCCATGCCTGCACCTCCTGAGCATCAACAATTACCTGCCAACTATTATGCATAAAAAAGTCAGCGACGCTAAGTGAGTTCTAGTTTTATAATAAAATACTTTACATTATATTAAAACACTTCCTTTACATTCGTACGTGGTCACACATCATATATACATCAAGGTAATATCATTATTATCTTTTATCATCGTTCATAATTGTTCATTTTCATACTTTCTTTCATTAAAATCTTCAATTTTCTTTATGGATCCTGCCATATGCTCAACCTCAACATTGTGCACGAAGCACTTACATTATGTACGAAGCAGATACATTGTGCACGAAGCCCTTGCATTATGCACGAAGCAGATACATTGTGCACGAAGCACTTACATTATTCACGAAGCAAATACATTGTGCACGAAACACTTACATTATGCACGAAGCAGGTACATTGTGCGAGAAGCACTTGGTTTATGCACGAAGCAGATACATTGTGCACAAAGCACTTCCATTATGCATGAAGCAGATACATTACTAGGGTAAGCGACAAGGATCCCATCATTCATTACTCCCATTTTTGTCATTCGTTATCTTCCACTTTCATTACATAATACTTTACGTACGTTCTTAAATAATACCATGTAAAGTCATAATAATACATAATATGGAACATAATTGACATAACAGCAGCCCACAAGCATACAACATCAACAAGCATAAACCTTCATTAAACATAAGTACACATCACTTAAAATATATTCCCAAAATTTCAGAATAATTCTAAGTGTTCACAGCGCATGAACAAGTATACAGCGGACAGCTCACATACTCTAAGTGTCCACAGCGGACAGCCAAGGCCCACAACGAACAACTAAAGTCCACAACGCATGACTAAGATCCACAGCGCATGACTAAGTCCCACAGCGCATGAATAAGGTTCATAGCGGATGACATAAATATTCTAAGTGTCCATAGCGGACAGCGAAGTCCACGGAGGACAGCCAAGTCCACAGCGGACATGCAAAGTCCACAGCGGACATACAAAGTCCACAGCGGACAACATGCATAATTCTCTAAGTGTCCACAGGTGACATGCAAAGTCCACAGGTGACATGCAAAGTCCACAGCAGACAACATGCATAATTCTCTAAGTGTCCACGGCGGACATGCAAAGTCCACAATGGACATGCAAAGTCCACAGCGGACAACATGCATAATTCTCTACGTGTCCAAAGCGGACACTTTATCCATGCTCAAGTGTCCACAGCATATATCTAGTGTCCATAACAGTCACCAAGTCCATCACCTGCGATTGAACTTATGCATTTTCTAATCCCATACATCATTTCTAAACATATACTTAGCATGGATCTACTAGTTCACACTTAAAATATCACAAACAACCATACCACAACATAGAAATCCTTTAAAAACATATATCTTCATAAACGATCATACTTTTCATGGAAAATCATAGTTTGGTTTAGAAACCTTCTTTTCAGTACGCATAACAGCCCTAAACAAGTAGAAAACCAATAAAAGAGGGGATCTAGAACTCACCTTAACAGCTTTCAAGCAAAACACCTCAGACCCGAGAGCCAACTTGGAGTTCTATCACCTAAAACACATGAAAACATGCACTAAACACATGGAACTCGGTCCAGAAGCTGGAACCCAACTGAAAACCGAGAAAAAATACCTTAAAATCTTACCTTTTGAAGATCTCTTCCACTTTCTCCCACTAAAACTAGGTGAAGCTTCCCGTCTCACTCTAAACGAAAGTTGAGTGTATGGGAGAGAAAGTATGGGCAACCTTTCCTGTTATAAACCCCATTATTGGCTGGTTTGGCCATTGCATGCTTTTAACCCCTTGCTTTTGAAATAACGTACTGTTTGCTCCCTTACTTTTCTCTTCTTTTCTTTTTCTGAAATTTTCGTGTGTTACAAATACCAAAACCAAATAAAAATAGTTTGCATGCTTCTCCCCCAAAAAGGAAAGTAAGTAAAAGTGGGGCAGGGAAGACTCCCCTTATATGCGTATGAATACATAAAGTGTAAAAGCTGGAAGCTAATCATTACCTAAGAAATTTAGGCCCATGAGTATGTGTACATAATGGTCAAAATGAACCCGTTGTATCCAAACAACGTAATTGTTAGCGTGTTTGAGAAATGTTTGACAAATTTAACTTTTTGACAAAAGTTGACTTTTGTTTACCAAAGTTGACTGGACTGACCCGACGACCCGTTGGTGACTCAAATAAATAAAAACATGTTTAGTCATGCTCAAATAGCTCAAATAATGATTCATATAAAGTTTCATGTCGGAAATATATTTTTGGAAAGTATCTATTTTTGGAAAGTATGACATCGTTAAACATGTGTGGTTCATTTCAAGATTATAAAGCATATCATAACAAACATCTCAAATATACATGTAACACATCCGATAATAATCCATAAAATGTTAACATAACAAAGAAACTTTATCATTCCCAAAGTTTCCTAATTTAAAACGTAAGAACACATGGTGCATAACATTCATCCAAATCTCCTAACATGTTCTTATGATCATTTCAACATCAAACACATCACCATAACATGTTCTACACATATCAAATTCATCATATAACACATCAAGTCACAAAAGTTTCCATGTTCATACGAAGCGTTTTTCACCATTCGATTATTCCCAATCCATTTTAATGCCCTAAACATCATATAACAATTGTCACATCTAATAACACATGCATAAATCATCATCTATAAACTAACTTACCCAAAAAGTTTCCTATAATGGAAAGTACTCGAAAACTAAGCCAAAATCAAAAGTTTGAAACATGAATTTTCATCCAAGATCATCAACTAACATCCTAGAATAATCAATTCAATCCAATTTCATCAAAATCATATGATTTCTATAAAAAACCCCAAATTAAAGTTTCCTTAATAAGTAAGCCTCGGGTTTTGATCAAAACAACACATTTTCACAAAAGCAATCCGTACAAACATCAATATATTGAATACTAACACATAATCCATCATCAATTTCAAGTTTTGACTTGTTTGTATCATCTAGGATTCATTTCATCATGAACATGAAAGAACATGAAATCAAACATAAAAACTGACTTGAAATGCTTAGATGATGATCCCTAGTACGAGTTTGATGCAAGAAACGTTGAAAATCACCACTAATATGTAAGAACAAGATCAAAGAAGATGTGCTTTATGTGTGTGTTTGATTTATTGCAAAAAAATCTGAAGGAAAAGGGATGGCCAAATGGTGATTAGGGTTGGGGGGTTGGGTTTTATATGTTTTTTTACATGAAAGGCCCCCGTCTTTAATACACATCGTTCTAACGCTACGCGATTGAACTTTTTCTACACCAAAACCTCCAAATGCTCATATAATATCAAACAAACATTAATAACATGATATAATATTTATTTTTCTAGTTCAAATGCATATTTATAATAATTAGGCATTAAAAGCCGAAAATGCACGAAAACGCATAAATACTAGAAATTTCCCAATTTTCACAACCAAGCTACACATTTAATCACATAATCATATAACACTAAATTTCTCACCAATTATTATTGTTTGAAAACTATTTTGACAAGTCACCACAGTTCGGGGACAGACGCGCGTGCTATCCGACAATTCTCCAAATTACCGTTACATGAAAGGTTCGTGAATGTTGGTGCAATAAATGATACATTTAAGTAAACATTATTAAATGCATGAATGTATGATTGGAAAACCATGATTGTGATGATCAAAAAGTGATCTGAAAATGTCAGGTGTCACATCATCCCCTTGTTGAAAGAAATTTCATCCTGAAATTTAACTAACTCTGGTAAAAGACGCACTAAAATTTTCTGGTTGTCACATCATCCCCTTGTTGAAGGAATTTCGCCCCGAAATTTTGAACAAGTAAACTACGGGTATTTCATATTTATATGATTCTTGTGTTCCAAGGTAAACTCTGTTCCGCACTTAGAGTTCAAACTAACTTTAACAGTAAAGGTACAATTATGCTTGAGTGTTTTTGACCACTTGGTCCATGACTTCAACTAGTCCCTCGATGAATCGCAGGTGCACGTTCATCTGTTTCTCATTTAAAAGAATGACGATTGTTTTATCAGACATACATTTCTTTATGTCTGAAACATCTAACACGTTATGTACTCCACTGAGTTCTCTAGGAAAATTTAGTTATTAATCTACTGGTCCAATCCTTTTGACTATCTCAAAAGATCCAATGTAGTACAGGTTTAACTTCCCTCATTTTTCCAAAACAACTTGCACCTTTCCAAGGTGACACTTTTAGAAGTACCTTGTTGTTGATTTGGTATTCAATGGGGTTTTGGTGTTAGCGTAAATCCTTTGTCAGTCACGTGCTGTTGCACTGGGTTATGAATTTGTAAGATCTTCTTAATCATGTTGTGCATAGGCTCAAGACCAGTAACTTGACTTTCCTTTAACTTCTGCCCAACAGATAAGTGAACAACACTTACTTCCATAGAGTGTTTCAAATAATGCGGCCTTGATCATCGGGTAGTAACTGTTATCGTAAGAAACCTTAATCAAGGATGGGTGGGTTTCTAAACTACTACCAAAATCCATAACACATGCTCACAGCATGTCTTCCAGAGTCTGAGTTGTACTCTCCTTCTGGCTATCAGTTTGCAAATGATACGTCGTGCTCCTATCCAATCATGTTCCCAATGAACTTTGCAATGACCTTCAATAATAAGGAATGAATGCCATGATAGGAGATGATAAAAAACAATTGGCACCTCGTGCCGAGAGATGTTTTCCCTTAGATAGGTGCGAGTTTTCATAATTCAATCTGTCTCTCTAATATCCAGGAAGTGTGCGGATTTCACCAAGCGATCTACTATTACCCAAATGGTATCACATCCGCTGAGAGTTTAGGGTAACTTCGAAATGACATTCAATGATGCCTGCTCCCACTTCTATATTAGAATTTCTTACTGATTAAGTAGACCGGTCAGACTTGGGTATTCCATCTTAACATTACCAGCATGGCAATATCCCCTGTCACATTCTGCTACTGATACAGAACTTTTAAATCATGGTACATCTTACCTGAACTTCACCTCGATGAATAGGATATCGAGTCATATGAGTTTCATCCATTACCAGCTATCATAAATTCATGAACAGAAAAATCCATATTCGTCCCATGTAATAATGAATTCCTTCTGATTTTGTCACTAATTGCTTTTCCATGTGTCGTATGGACTCAGCCTTCAGATTCTCATCCTTCAAAGCCTTAACTGGATTTGATCAGGTACTCTAGCATGAACGGTAAGCTTTAATGCTCACACTCGCTTTAGTTTAGGTGTTTACTTTTGACTTAAGGCATCGGCTACCACATTAGCCTTACCTAGATGGTACTTCATCATATTGTCATAGTCGTTCAACAGATCGACCCAATGATGTCATCTCATGTTCAGCTCCTTCTTTTCAAAGATATACTAAAGGCTCTTGTGGTTGGTGTAGTGATGCATTTGGTAGCGTACAAGTAATACCTCTATATCTTATGTACAAGTTAATGACTCTAAACTTTGAGTTGTATATCATGTAGTTCTTCTTATGAACTTTCAACTGAAAGGAAGCATATTAGGTAACCTTCACGCATTGCGTCAATACACAATCGAGACCTTGGATGGAAGTATCGCAATATACTACGAAATTATCTGTTTTCCTCTGATAGGGATAGTATCGATAGAGTCAGACTTTCTGTTCCATAACTTGAAATTCAGACTTCTATTTGTCACCCTTTGAAAACCCTTGGACGACTCGTTGGTAGTAACCAGCCAACCAAAAAGCTGTTGTACCTTAGTCGGTAGCCTATTTCTTGGTGGCTTCTATTCTTTCGTGGTCAATAGGAATTCCTTGCTTGTTGACCACATGACCCAAATTTTGGAATTCATCCAGAAGTCACACTTCAAAAATTTGGCATACAATTATCCTTGTTTTAGTAGTTCCAAAATCATGTTCCTGATGCTTCCCTTGTTCTTTCTCTATATTAGAATGTCATCGACAAAAAAGTTGACAAACTTGTCCAAATGGGGTTTACACGCTTGTGTTGGACCCTGAAAAGATCATACATGATAATTCAAGAGGTGGTTGAAGGTTGTTCTGGTTGGAAGAAATCGGCACAAGTCCAATATCCAATGCGGGTGAAGACAGCAGAAGAAAAAGACTATCGGTTATCCGCATAAGTCAATGCGGATGAGCAAGAACAAATACGACCAAGTATTTGTTCATCCGCATTTACTAATGCGGATATGCAGAACCAAATACGGCTATGTAGTTGGTCATCCGCATTAGTCAATGAGGATGACATACTTAATGCAGATGCACAACTGTAGAAATGCTGATGAAGATTAAGATATCCGTATTAACTAATGCAGATGTTCATTACAAATGTTGATTATCATTTAGTACTTAGACTAGTATTCTGATGTATAGTTGTCAGGGTAGTTTAGTCATTTTGTACGAGTATTGTATCTGCCTATAAATAGAATAGTATGCACTAAATGTAAAAAATTCCAAAGTTTCTTGTGCTACAAACCCTAGCACACTTTGTATCTTGTTTACCAATATCAATATACAAAGAATTTATTAGTATTTTCAGCATTTAATGTTTATTGATTTTGTATTTCTACTACATAATCATTGACTCAATCATCATATTCGATCCTAGTTGAGTCACATCAACTAATTTTCTTATCTCGGACCCGGTCAATTGGTATCAGAGCCTTGGCTCTTGAATTCGACTCAAAATCAATGCAGATCTTGAATGAAAATTGATTGAACTGGTGATTGAGCTATTTATTAGCAAGTTTTATACTTCTAATAAGCATTCATACTGAAAATTCTTGAAGCTTCATCAACCATTGTTGTTCTTTTGATCGACAAACACAAGAACACTGTTCGATTGTTGATTCTCAACAAAAAATTAGACAAAAACCACTCATAATCACAAAATATTGACCAAAATCAACCTAAAATCAACTTAACAGTGGACTATTCATCAAATAGACCTAAAATCAACTATACTGCTGCTGCTGTTCACCGAATCTAGACAAGAAAATCTTGACATTGGATTGTTTGAACATTCTGGACATAAAAAACCAACTTAATCAATATTCAAACCATCTAAAATCAAGTTTATTCTAATGGATTCTGTTAACTTCTGAACTTGGTCATGCATCTACACCTCCAATGCTTAAACACAAGTTTGAGTTTAAGAAGTGGAAAATAAGTTTTAGAAATTACAATACATGTGTGGATCCAAACTACTAGATATCCATTTGCAAAGGACCCTACATTCCTGTCTCTCTCAATCCTGAATCAAGCTGCTCTGTACAGAACTGTTAGAATTCCCATTGAGGATCCTAATCTAAATCTTGATGATGAGGAATACAAGAAAATAAAGATATATCTTAAAGCCTACTCCATTCTAACTCAGGCTTTGAAAATAGATGTCCTTAAAACACTAGAGAAATATGGAACATCCAAACGTGTCTAGGATGCAATGTAGATTATGTGTGAAGGAAGCGGTAAGGTGACAGAAATAAACAAAGAAAAACCGGTGAACTAATACGAAACCTTTCATCATACCATGGGTGAATCAATCTCCAAGTAGCTACATTATTTTGTATAGTTGGTGAATGATCTGGAAATCATAGGGGTTACACATAAGAGAAGGAAATGAATAAGAAGATGCTGCACAGTTTGCCAGAAAACTGGAAGCAGAATGTTACAATGCTGAAGAACACTCTTGACTTGGAGAGCACCAGCTTAGACATTATGATTGCTAAGATTGAAGCTCTTGACTTAGATGAGAGGAGCAGAAATCTTAGTGGACTTCAAGTCATTGAGGCATATAAGTTTCCATTAGAAACTCATTCTGTTGAAAATTCCTTTATGACAGAGGAAGATGATTTTCTGTCTTCCACAGATCAAGCAAGAACAATTGGATTCATTGCTACTTCATAACAAAACAAGCAATCATCTTCAACTCCATCTACTTCAACACCCACATGCATGCCTAGTGATCAAAGATCTGAAGAGCAAAAGGCAACGTACAATGCCTTTGTTGCTAGTTTTGAGGCTTATCTGGGAGGAAGACTTACTTCAGCACATCTGACTCAGGAAGATCTAGAAGAAATGGATCCAGATGGTGTTGAAAAAAAGGACATGCAATGGCAGATGGCCATGATTGCAATGAGAACCAAGAAATTCTTTCGAAAATGGAAGAAGTTGAGTCTGAATGAGAACACAAAACTTGGATATGACAAATCCAAGGTAAAGTGTTTTAATTATGGTGTGACTGACCATTTCTCTAGGGTATGCAATGCTCCCAAAAGAAGTAGCAACAATTACCAAAGAACTTCACATGGTCAGCCATCATCTCAATCCAATTCAAACTTTTAATCAAGCAATCAACATCAGTATCAACATCAAAATCAGCATCAACAAACTCATCACAATCAACCCCAACTGACTCATCAAGCTCAGGGAAGCAACCAACCAACCTCTAGTGCACTTGTCATCAGACAAGATGGAGTTTGTGACTGGAGCCTATATGTAGAGGAAGTCAAGCCTTAATTTCAGAATCAGGCTCTCATGGCTCACATTAATGATGGTCCATCTCAAATGCGAACTGAGGTAAAATCCAATCTCTGTAGTGATAAATGCATTCAAGAAGTACAGGGATACAAAGAACATAATCACAAGTTGGCTCTTAAAATCAAAGAAGAAAAAGTCAAATCTGAAATGTTAAAACAAGAGATGAAAAGTTTTAAAATTAAAATAAAATCACTTCTTTCAGATATTGAAAAACTCCATGGTGAAAAGTACACTCTAGCAGCTAAGAATGAGAAGTTAACTGAATTGTTAACAAAAACCAAAGCTACGGCTACTGAAGTGAAACTTGAAAAGTTTCAATTCTCTTCTGCTAAGTTGCAAGAGTTACTTGACTCACAGAAAGAGCCAAAGGATATGACTGGGATAGGATACAATTCTTGTCCACCTCAATACAATGACAACTATATGGTTTTGCCTGAGGCACTCACTCATTCTGATTCAACTAAACCTAAAGTTATTGAAACTAAAACAATGGTTTCACAACTAACTAATCCTCAAAACAATCTGAGTGTTTATATTGAAACCAATGAGGATAAAATCAAGTTGCTCACCCAATCAAAATCAAAGAGTGCTCATACAAACCTGTAATTGTTAAGAAACCAAAAAGCCCTGTCAAAGCCATTGTTCCATTTGTGAAATTCATTCCTGGAAATCTCAAGGTGGTGAAGAATGCTGAATTATCTGTGAAATCCTCTGTTAAAAGCGGATCTGATTGTGAGATTGAATCTCCAAAAAATTCAAGCAAATCAAAAAAGGTTTCACTAAAATCCAAAGGTAAAGCAATAGCTTCTCCATCATCCAAAGGGAAATCATCCATGGTTCAAAAATCAAATGTAAAAACTAAATTTGAATCACCATCAAAGTACAAACAGGGGGTCAGTTTTGACATTTGCAACAAAGAGAATGTAGACCAACTTGAAGGGAGTCAAGGAAGGATAAAAAAGCAGAAGCAGTCTCCAAAGACCAAGCCAAGTAGAATTGTAAAACAATCTACTGAAACTAAGAAGGCTGAAATTGCTTCTTTATTGAAAATAAAATTTGAGGCTAATCTAAAATATGTTAAATCACATGAAGCCTCCATATCAAAATAAAAAGACAAACAAATGTACTGTGACACTTGTGACATGTCTAATCACAACACAAATGAGTGTTATTTTAATCAATATTGCTCCATCTGTGACATGAACAATCATTCCACTAAAAATTGCTATTTCAACAAGTATTGTTTTGTCTGTGATATGACAAATCACAATACATATAATTGTTTCTTTATACAGAAAGGCTTGAGAGTTCCATAAAACAAGCTTATTTCACCAATTTCAACCGACAAGGCCAAACATAAAAGTCAATCACACGTTAAACAAACACGGGTTTCAAATTCTGATGATGACTTCTATGATTAGTGGGAGTGAAAGAGTCTCAAAAGGAATCTTAATCATAATATGAAACAATCACTTAATTCTTATCCAAGATTTAAAACAAAAGTGATTTCTAAAAATGAAAAACATGCCCAATTTCTTCATAGAAATAAGGATGAAAGATTTGACTACTCTTCAGACAGCCCTATTGAAATTAATCAAATAAAACCTAAAAGGACTCTATAGAAATTCTTCAAAGCATCAACGTCTAAATCATAACCTAGAGGAAAGTATTAAAATGTTACAAACGGGCAACCCAAGACCATCATGGCTTAGGTTCCATATTCTAACTAGTTCTTTTATGCTAGTAGGGTCATCCATACAGGTCCAACAACTTATGGTATGTGGACAGTGGATGCTCCCAACACATGAGTGGAGATAGTTCCATCCTTTATGACTTCAAGCATATACAAGAAACATATCTTTTGTCTAAAGAAACATTTGATGAGTCACAACTTTGGCATTCACGTTTGGGACACACAAATTTCAAAAACATTAACAGATTGGTAAAAGGAAATCATGTAATTGGTTTACCTCAAAAGGAATTTCATTTTATTGACAACTGTTCTGCATGTCTCAAATGAAAACAACATAAATCTTCCCATAAGTCAATACTTGTGAGCACAATCAATACTCCATTAAAGTTACTTCATATGGATCTCTTTAGACCAACTCATGTCATGAGTATTGGCAAGAAACAGTATTGTTTAGTGATCATTGATGACTTTTCAAGATTCACATGGGTCTTCTTCCTACTTCATAAAAATAAAGCGTCCCAAATAATAAATGATTTCTCACTAAAATTGAAAATCAACTTGATCAAAAGGTAAAATCAATCAGAAGTGATAACGGGACAAAGTTTAAAAATGAAAATGTAAGTTCATTTTGCACACATAAAGGCATTGCTCATCAATTCAGTGCAGCTAGAACTCCTCAACAAAATTAGGTAGCTGAAAGGAGAAACAGAACACTAATTGAAGTAGCAAGAACAATGCTAGCCGACGCTAAGCTGCCAATTACCTTTTGGGCCGAAGCAGTCAACACATTATGTTTTGTGCAAAATCGAACTTTGATATTTAAAGAAAGCAACAAAACACCTTATGAACTTCTCTTTCATAGAAAACCATTTGTTGGATTTTTCAAGTCATTTGGTTGTCCTGTCTTAATATTAAACATGCGAGACCATTTAGGAATGTTTGCTCCTAAGTCTGATGAGAGATTCTTTGTAGGTTATTCCTTAGTCTCAAAGGCTTTT
Source organism: Flaveria sonorensis (assembly GCA_025506505.1). NCBI lineage: Eukaryota > Viridiplantae > Streptophyta > Magnoliopsida > Asterales > Asteraceae > Flaveria > Flaveria sonorensis. The sequence goes on from CM046428.1 coordinate 27,126,146, forward strand.
AGATTGTTTAATCCTAGATTAAACATTATTGATAAATCAACAAATGTTCAATTCAATGAGCACTCCTTTCCTCAGTCAATGAATGGTCCCGATTGGTTGTTTAATATTGACTCTTTCACAAGATCTTTTGATCAGCTTCACTTGTTCAACGCAGGTAACCTAAAATCGGCTGGATCTTCTGGAACATTAGAGAGAACGGTTGACTTTCCAATGATTCCTCTATTTTTTGCTAATCATTTGGATGAAGAAGTTCCATTGCAGCTTATCCAGTTGGACAAGAAGTACAAAATGAAAGTGTCTCAACTGAGGCTGGTCCTAGTACACTGCCCACTCCTTTAGTAGAACCATCTACTGAAGTTAGAAATATAGAACCAGCTACTGTGCTAGTTGAAACTAAAGTGAATGCAAATGATGAAATTCTTCAAAGTGCTAGTGATGCTAAAGCTGAAGCTGGTGAAGGGTTTGATTACTTTCACAATTCACCTACTTCACAACCTGAAGGTGCCTACCTTGATGTATCAATGGCTGGTGACTCAATTCCAACCACCAGGATACATAAGAATCATCCAGTGTCAAGCATCATTGGTGAATTAGATGACCGAGTGACAAGAAGCAAGTCAAGTATTGCAAACATCTGTTTGTTTTCTTGATTTCTATCTCAAACTATACCCAAAAATATAAAAGAGGCTCTTCAAGACAACAGCTGGATCGAGGCAATGCAGGAAGAATTACTCTAGTTCAAGAAACAAGAAATATGGCAGCTGGTAGACCATCCCGAAGGACAATACCCTATCAGTACCATATGGTTATATAGAAACCAAACTGATGACAGGGGCATTGTTTTCAGAAACAAGGCAAGATTGATTGCAAAAGGATACACCCAAGAAGAAGGAATAGACTATGATGAGGTGTTTGCACCTGTTACCAGATTAGAAGCCATCAGACTTTTTCTTGCTTACTCTGCATCCATGAAATTTACTGTGTGTCAAATGGATGTAAAGTATGCATTTTTTTATGGCAAAATCTCTAAAGAAGTCTATGTGAGTCAACCACCAGGCTTTTAGGACCTGGATTTACCTCACTAGGTATACAAGCTTAACAAAGCTTTGTATAGTCTACATCAAGCCCCACGAAAGTGGTATGAGACTCTATCATATTTCCTTCTTGTACACGAGTATGAGAGAGGAAAGATTGATTAGACTTTGTTTAGAAAAATAAAAGGACATGAAATGTTGCTAGTCAAGATCTACGTGGATGATATCATCTTTGGATCAACAAACAAATAACTTTGCGTGGATTTTGAATACCTTATGCACTCCAAGTTCCAAATGAGTGCAATGGGGGGACTTACATTCTTCTTAGGATTAGAAGTACAACAAACAGCATATGGAATCTTCATCAATCAATCAAAATATGTGGAATCCATGTTGAAGAAATTTCATTTTGCAGATTGTCAGTCTATCAAAACTCCTGTGGATACAAAAATGAAGATTGGTCCAGACTCAGATGGGAAATCAGTGGATCAGACTCACTATAGATCAATGATAGGGTCACTCATGTATTTAACAGCAAGCAAACCTGACATAATGTTTGGTGTATGTGTTTATGCCAGATATCAAGCAAATCCCAAGGAATCACATGTAAATGCTGTAAAGAGGATATTCAGATATCTCAAGGGCAATCCTGCACTTGGATTATGGTATCCAAAGGAGGGAAATTTCAACCTCTATGCCTACACAGACAGTGACTACGGTGGATGCAACTTTAATCGGAAGTCCACTTCTGGGGGTTATCAATTTCTGGGTCCCAGACTGGTCTCCTGGTACTACAAAAAGCAGAAAAACGTGTCTGTTTCCATAGCAGAAGCTGAGTACAAAGCAACATTAGCTTGTTGCTCTTAAGTTCTCTAGATTCAAAATCAGATGCTTGATTATGGTTATAACTTCTTGCACACACCAATTCACATTGACAACACAGACGCCATGTTCATAACAAACAATCTAGTTCAGCATTAAAAAACCAAACATATTGAAATTAGATATCACTTTTTGAGAGACTGTGCTAAAAAAGGGTTGTAGGACTGGGTAAGGGTACTTAACACTTAGTTTCATACTGAGGAGAGATCTTAGATTACTTCACAATTCAAATAGAGAACTGGTAACTAAAAACAGATGATACTAAGAACACAAGTAAATTAAAGAGACAGAACTAAGAACAACACAAGAACACAAGATTGGTTTTCAAGGATGTTGTATATTGATATCAAGTTCTTTTAAAAGTGTTACAAAGCATATAGAAATTTCAAAGACCTGAGACACTTTTATACTACAACCTACAACCATCACATACATGTAAAGACAGTTGGGATTTGACTAATCTAGACAAGAAGATCAATCTACAGTCAAAATGCAGATTGCCTTTTGACTAGTGACTATGACATGTCATAGCTCACTGAATTTTCCTAATAAAAAAAGTCTACAGGAACAAGTAAGGTAAGTTACAAACAAAGACCATTCCTTCTTTTTGATAAAGCATGGAAGTTTCACCAACTTGTGTAAAGTAGGTGAACCACCAGAGCAGGCAGCGGAAACTATGTCAGCTTTATCAAAAGTTGATTCAGAGAAAGCATATTTTCTCTGTCCTCTGAAAAAATCAGTCTTCATAGCTTAAGAAGACTTTGTCTCTAAAGCTTCAGAAGATTTCATCTTTGGCTTCGGAAGATGCTGGTCTTTGGCTTTGGAAGATTTCACACTTCCGAAGTAACTACTTCTGAACTGTTAGCTTCGGAAGATCTTACATTTAGACACATTTGAGAGTGTAAGACTTCTAAAGCTAGTTCATCTTTGTTCCATAGTGCATGCAAGGAAGACTTGGTTGTTCTGGCTTGTTGGTTGTATCAACCTCATAATCTTCAGATGAACTTACAAACTCCTCCTAGGCTGATGCTACCAAAACAGAGAAGTTCTTCAGATTTTGATAGTCCATAGTAGGATCCTCAGTATACCTTTCTTCATCATTAGGTCTGGATCCTTTAGACTAACATAGAACCTTCTCATGTCAAAGAAATCATGCAGAGGAAGATTGAGCCTGTCTTCTGAGGAATAGACATGCATGCCTTCCTGATCTCTTATGACATACCATCTGTCTTGATCTTCATCATAAGACCATGCCATAATTTGTCTTCCAATAGCAAGAGGCTCTACTATGATTGGATTTTATTGAGAGAACTCTTCATGCACTCCTTCAGGATGCTTTGACTCTTGCTGAGGTTGGGAGGTGGATGCCTTTCTTCTCTTCTTCCTTGAGGATGATCTTCTGGCAATCCTTTTTCTTCTCCCTGATGATTTTAACTAAAGGGACTGGTCTTGAGTACCAGGTTGTTCAGTTGAGTCCCCCTCAGTTGGGATCTCCTCTCTCACAGGTTTAGAAGGAGAGAGAGGAGGACCCTGCTGTGGATCAGAAGATGAAGTTAGCTGAGATGCAACTCCAGGTTTAGGTTGTGTTGTCTCAGTGGGTTCAACCTTCACCTCAACTTCAGGTTGAGCAGGACTTGGTAGAGAATGCAAGTCCACCAGCTATCCCTTCTTTAACTTATGCTTGATTAACCTTATATGCTCATCCATTGTGGATAGAGACATAGGGCCAAGCCTCCTTCCAGAGAATCCATACAGCGTCAAGAAGCTCATCATCCTTTGTCTGTCAGCAGACTTTTTTTGGCTTTTGTGGATGATTTCCCTTGACTTTACAGCTTCTTCCTTTAATCTTTTCTTTTCAGCTTGTTTTTCTATTTTAGCTTTTTCTTCCATCTGCTTATTGTATTCAAACAATATGTACTCAGATGGTAAGGGAAGAAGTGCATCTGCCTGATAGAGACCTATGGCACTCAGGTAGCTTATCATCTTTAGTCTTTCTTCTTCTGTTGCTCGTCTCTGGCTCAGGACTTTCTTGAACTGGGGAGAGGACAGGAATGTTCTTGTAGAGTCTTTTCAGCCTCATTTCTTCCTTGTGCTTGAGGAGCAATGTTGCATCCTTTGCTTCCTTCTTCTCCTTTGACAACTCTGTGTCGGCCAGTTCATTCAATTTATCTAAGGGGAGAGATATGAGTTCATTAACATTATAGTTTCTGGTTCACAGGTAGTTTAGCCTGGCTACCCTTAACTCATCTTCCTGAGTGTTTAGCCTAGGGGCAGCCCTGATTGTAGCTTCTATAAACCCTAGGGAACCACTTGAACTCTCTCCCCTTATCTTCCTCTTCCTCTCTCTCTTCTCCTCCTTAATCTCCACAGGAGTCAATTCCCTTTTGCCTTTGTCAACCACAGGCTTTGCTGGCTCAGGCTGCCGAGAGCTTTGGCCTTCATTGCTTGGTTCAGCTGTCAAGCTCTGGCTAGAGAAAGGTTGTGAAACTCCATCACCAGCTGGTGTTTCGCTGGGGATAATAGGTGTAGAGGGAGATCCTGTCTCAAGGTTCACAGGTTCAACCTCTAGGCCTTCAGTCAAGGTTTTCCCTTTGAAGCTAATCTCCGGGTCTACCTCAACATCCGGTTGACCAAAGATCTCACCTGCTAGCCTCTATCTATATAATTTTGATCTCAATTTAAACTCCTCTAGCACCCTGTCTTGGATTCTTTCTGCCAATCTTGCTGCTTGTCTGTTATTGCTTAGGTTGACTAGTGGCAGACTACCAAGTTGATGCTCTCATAGAAACTCAGGTGTGAAATGTTGAGAAGTTCTAGTTGACCCTGAGCTCTAGAGATCACAAGAGCTCTCCTATTACTGTCATACCCCCAACCCCAGATTAGGTTCTTAGAAGGGGCAGACATTGCTCTTGGTATTCCCTCCTCAAATAGTTGTTGAATGAGCAAATGTAGATCACTGTATAGAGGAGGTTGCTGAGTATGAACATCTGCAAGAGAGATGGTGATTCCTCTATGTCCATACTCTAGGAAGAACTCCCAGGTTCTATGATTGTCAGAATTTTCTCCCCCTTTTTGGTAGCATCACCCTCTTGCATAGGTGAGCTGGGAGATTGATCCATGACATCCATAGGTTCTTGTGGACCTGGATGAGTTGTCCATAGGTCTCTCATCTAACTTGCCCTTGAGATCGGTGATCTCAAGTTGCTGGTCATTGACCCTCTTCTATAAGATAGGCACCTGAGATTCTAGGTGAGCTATCTTTGAAACAAAATAGGTGCAAAAATGTGACAGTTTGTGCACCTGTTGTTGCAGACTCCCTCATCTTCAGATGAAGAATCATTGGAGGATGAGAGAATTGGACCTGAGTCTTCTTCCTCACCACCAGCATGGGTTTCTTGGCTACTAGATTTCCCCTACCCAATGATAACTTCCAGAGAAGTGTCAAGAGGCTGGGTTGCCATGGTAGAGGTCCTAGTGATTTATCACTTGCAAAAGTGATAGCCTCTGCCATATGGATTTCCTGAACAGATTCAGAAGGATCCACCTCAGTAGGGGTTGCTGATGTGGGCTGGAGATGGGGGAAGCAGGAGTACTCATCTCTCCTTGAGTGTGGGAAGAGAAGAGAGACTCATGGTACTCACTAAAGCCTAAATCTTCATAAGAATAGAAGTCAAGGCTGGGAATGAGGCGGTTTAGATCAAGAGGTTGGGGATGGTAGCTTTCCCCAGAAGGTTGATCACTAGAGTGTTGAGACTCAAAGTGATGGCTTAAGGCTATTTGTGGGGTTGTGAGCTCATCAGGCTGAGCATGAGGAACCTCAGCATTGATTGTTTGAAAGATGGGAGTGGTCTGCTCCTCAGGGGAAGTGGGAGCTCGAGATTCCACTTCCTCCTGTATGGGTTCTGATATGGGGGCCTGCACATGCTCAGTAGCAAGTGCAGGGGTTTGTTGGGATTTTCTTTTGTAGGTGATGGTGATGGTAGGCTGTGTTTAAGGTGGTTGAGAGGTGGAGGGTGTTGGTTCAACACTAGCTGGTGCTGCTAGGTTTTCACCCTAAGCAATGAGGTCAAACATTTTTTGGACAAGGGCTGTTTCCACCCCAGAGAAGCCAACAGTTGGCTTCTTCAAGATTTTGAAGATGCCGGACCTCATTTCTCCTATTTTAAGAATATTACCTGTTCCCCTCAACTGTGGTCCCAACTCATAGTTGAGAAAGTGTTGAACATACCAAGTGAACATGTAATACTCTAAGGAATTCAAGTATGCAAGTAAATTAGTATATACAAACTGAGAGTACCTGAACTTGACTCCTTGTACCATCCCATGGACTATAAAGGAGAGGTCTTCTGGAACTTGGTCCCATCCACCATGCTTGTTGGAAAGGCTATGAATGACGACATGGAGGAGGTATTTCCATTGAGATGAGACCTTACCCTTCCTGAAGGTTTTGACTAAGAAGTCACCTTCATAGTCCATCAGCTGAAAGGAGTGGTTAACAGCAGATTTGGGAAAGGACAGCTCACCTGCTTCACCATCCAGCAACAAATGGGTGTTTATGAAGGCCGGAGTGATGAAAACTGTCCTCCCCTGCACTGTAGCAGACAGTGCCTTCTCCCCGTCCATGGTGACCTCTTGATAGGTCCTCCAGAACTCAAGTAACTCATCCTCATAGAGAGGAGGATCAATTGTAAGGGAGGTGAAGTAGTGAGATGAAGAAAGGTACCTACACACATCTGAGAAGCTTGGATCCTTCTTAGAGTGTAACAGGGCAACCTGATTGTGTTTTCTGTGTAGGTGCATGGAAAAATCAGGGTCGTTGCAACGATGAATGTTGGCCATTTGAGGAAGCTTTATAGTGAAGAAATGAAGAAGAAGATGAAATTTGGGAGTAAATTTAGGGTAAGGATCAATGAGAGTAGAGAGATGAAATAGAACCGTTTGGAAGATATATGTTGTGGATTTGAGACAAAGTTATGACAAAAAGATAAACTTTGAAATCCGCAAGTGGGTCCTACTTCTGAAAAAGGCTCCCAAAAAATTAGTTTTCTTGGAAGACAATTTTGGCTTCCGAAGCTTTGTAGCAAAGCTTTCGAAGGCAAGTTTTGCTTCGGAAGATATTTCAAAGAATTTTGAAAATTTGGCTTCGGAAGAAGTGAATAAGTCTTGCGAGACTTAGTTGCTTTCGGAAGATATTTGTTCTTTGAATGCATTTAAGTGCTTATATACAAATTTAAGCTTCGGAAGATACTCCAAGAATTTCTTCCGAAGGTAAATCTTAGATAAACTGTTAAATGATTTATAGACACAAATTTCTTCCAAAGGCAATTTGAGTTCTTCCGAAGGTAAATTTTCACAAATCTAAGGAATATCAGTTAAAAGTTAGTTTTCTTCCAAAGAGAACTGGGCTTATGAGGTGATCTAATAGACAACTTAAGACACATAGTTTTAGGAAATAAAGTTGATTAAGTTATTAAGGAAAATCTATTCAAAGTTAATCATCCCAATAGCTGATACAAGATATTTAAATCTCTATTCATCAAATGCCTTTGTGAATAGATCAGCATATTGTTCATTTGTGTTAACTTTGATTAGTTTGATCAATCACTTTTCAAAATTATCCCTAATCAGATAATACCTGATGTTGATGAGTTTGGTCCTTAAGTGCTGCACAGGATTCTATGTAATGGAAATGGCACTGTTGTTGTGTATGTGGATGGGAGTCTCCTTGAAGTTGAACCCATAGTCTAGCATCTGATTTTGAATCCAAAGCACTTAAGCACAGCAGCTTGCAGCAGCAATGTATTCAGCTTCAGCAATTGATGCAGACACACAGGATTGCTTCTTGCATTACCAAGAGACTATCCTTCCACCAAATTGACATCCCCTAGATGTGGACTTTGTAGTCATGTTACAGCCACCATAATCACTATCTGTATAAGCATACAGATTAAAGTCTAAATTCTTTGGATACCAAAGGCCTAGATTTGGAGCACCTTTGAGGTATCTGAGAATCCTTTTGACAGTGATTAGGTGTGACATCTTGGGGTTGGCTTGATATCTTGCACATATACATGTGGCAAACATAATATCAGGCTTGTTAGCAGTAAGGTACATAAGTGACCCAATCATATCCTTATAGAGATGTTCATCAACACACTCCCCCTCAAGATCAGGACCAAGAGAGTGGTTTCTGGCTATGGATGTATTTGCAACCTTACATTCAGTCATCTTGAATCTTGTATGTCCTGTACATACATTGACTGACTAATGAAGATGCCATCTTCAACCTGCTTCACTTGAGTGTAGTTTGGCCTGGATGATGCTTGGCCACCATTTCACTTAGGTGCCTTGCATTCTCTGGCAAAGTGTCCCATCTGGTTACAGTTGTAACACTTTACTTTGCTTTTTTCCAGCCCAAACTTGCCATTGGCTGCATTGCTAGGAAACCTTCTCCTAGTCCTCTTGTAAAACTTCTGGGCTCTGTGAGTGAGAAGAGCCATCTGCTGAACTATCTCCATATATTCCAGATTATCTGGATGGATACAGTCCAGGTCTTCAAGAGTGAAGAGAAAGTTTCCAGAACTTTCATCAGTAGAGACAAAGGATTGAGAGGAACTTGTCTCTTGGAAGGGACTTCCTTGGATGTAGCTCTCTCTGGGTGTCTCTAGGAAGATGATGAAGGGACCCTTTTTTGAAGTTTCAGGGTAGTAGATAAGATGATGTTGTGGTTCTCTGCTATCCCTTTCACCCATATAAAGGGCTGAACTCTGGTGAGTATTGGAGTTCCCAGATGAATTTTGCATGTTCATCTCCATCTGGTATCCACTGAGTATCCCATACAACTCAGTGAGAGTAAGGGTCTTGAGGTTTTTAGTCCTCTTAATGACCACACAGTAATATGTCCATTGTCTGGGAAGGGAGGACGTGAACTTCCTAACAATATCCCTATTCTCAATAGTTACTCCAACACCAGCCAGAGTATTCACAATCTTAACATACCTGAAGTATTGTTGAGTCATGGTTTCACCTGTCTTGAAGGTGAAGTTTTCAAACTGCTACTTCAGGAGGTCCTTTTTGTTTTCCTTGGCTTCATTGGACCCCTCATACATCAGTTACAGTGCATCCCATAGCTGTTTAGCGGTCTTGCACTTCTTGAAACCTTTGTAGATGGAGTTTGGAAGAGCAATTTGGAAGGCTGTCATGGCTTTCTAATCAATATCAATCCTTTTCCAGTCTTCATTAGAAAAGTCAGCCCTCTCCTTTGGTATCATTCCACCACTAGCAGCAGCTGAAGAGGTGCATGGTAGATGAGGTCCATTAACAACAGACTCCCACATCCTGGAATCTTAAGACTTGATGAAGCCTTCCATTCTTTGGCACCAAGTGTCAAAATCCTCAGGAGTGATCAGTGGGGACTTTGTCATAGTTCCAGTTTCCATATCCGCCTTAGAGATAGCTACCATTTGAAGAGTTAAGTGATGTATGAAGCTAAGAGGATTAAAGATGGTGAGATCTTACAATTAAGAGCCTGGAATTCTTTGATACCAAATGCAGGACCAGGTAAGGGTATTTAACACTTAGTTTCACACTAAGGAGAGATCTTAGATCACTTAACAATTCAAATAGGAAACTAGTAACAAAAACAGATGATACTAAGAACACACGTAAATTAAAAAGACAGAACTAAGAACAACACAAGAACACAAGATTGGTTTTCAAGGATGTTGTATATTGATCTCAAGTTCTTTTACAAGTGTTACAAAGCATATAGAAAATTCAAGGACCTGAGACACTTTTATACTATAACCTACAACCGTCACTTACATGTAAAGACAGTTACGATTTGACTATAGACAACAAGATCAATCTAAAGTTAAAAAGCAGATTGTCTTTTGACTAGTTACTATAACATGCCATAGCTCACTGACTTTTCCTAATAAAAAAAAGTCTACAGGAACAAGTAAGGTAAGTTACAGACAAAGACCATTCCTACTTTTTGATAAAGCATGGAAGTTTCACTAACTTATGTAAAGTAGGCGAACCACCAGAGCAGGCAGCGGAAAGTGTGTCAGTTTTATCAAAAGTTGATTCAGAGAAAGCATATTTTCTTTGCCCTCTGAAGAAATCAATCTTCACAGCTTTGGAAGACTTTGTCTCTGAAGCTTCGAAAGATTTCATCTTTGGCTTCGGAAGATGCTGGTCTTTAGCTTCGAAAGATTTCACACTTAGAATATTTTTCTGTTTGAGTGTGAAACTTCCGAAGTAACTCCTTCTGAACTGTTAGCTTTGGAAGATCTTACACTTAGACATATTTGAGAGTGTAACACTTCCAAAGCTAGTTCATCTTTGTTCTTTAGTGCATGCATGTAAGACTTGGTTGTTCTGGCTTGTTGGTTGCATCAGCCTCTTAATCTTCAGATGATCTTACAAGGGTTAATCAAGTTGGTACATGTCTACATGGAAAATCAATTAGCTGATTTGTTCACTAAGGCATTTGACCCTAGTCAGTTTGAATTCTTAGTTCAATCAATTGGTATGATTAACCTTGAGTAAAAATCAAAATTTGCAAAAACATTCAAATATTATAAAAATACAAAAGAAGTTATTTTTGTTGAAGAATATGACTTGTACTCCAGGGGAAATGATATAATTATGGTCGTTATATCATTCACTGTGCTTATTTCAAAATCTTGAGAGGCTGACATGACTTATGTGATATGCGGGTAGGCTCAGCTTGGAAAAGAAGATAGATGTTGTGATGAACTAAAGCTCGTATTCAGCTGTGAAGCCATCATCTCATGTATGAGTAAGTATTAGCTTATCCAAGTGTGTGTGTGTAGTAATCTAAATACACCAGGTAATGATGTCTTATGAATCTCATTCACCCACATCAGTTTCTCCTCTATTTTGCTGTGCAAAGACCTGGAGAAACAAACATAAAGTGCTGATGTCATGATCCAAAAAGATTCCTAATGTGGAACACATCCAAAATGGATAAGCTAATAAAATAAAAAGAATCCCAAAAAGGATCACCTTCTAATGTGAAGGGCAAAATGAATCCTAATGTGGATCAAACAATTATAAGGATCAAAGTAAACGAATCCTAATATGGATCCCCCTTACCTAAAACCAAATGAGATTTCATGCATTTCATGAGGATGGTTGATCTTGCCATGTATTTGAGTGTGAGGTACATGTTGAATATTTAATCCACTCAAAACATGATAAAGATCACAAGCATTAAAATATTAACCAAGCATGAGTTATTATTGTCCCATGAGCACTTGAATCATCAAATATAAATGAAGATTTGGATCAAAAAGATAAAATATGAAGAACTTGGATGAACACTCAAGAACATCAATGAAAAACCCTCATTTTATCCATATTGATTTGCATAAGATGTTAATTACATGAAAACCCTCAAGTCTAGCTTATACAATCTTCACAACACTCTAATAACTCTAGCTATATATAGTCTAATGGCAATTAGACTTAATGACATTTAGCCCCCTAGACTATGATTAAAACATGACAATTATGAAATTACAATTAAGACACAAACTAGACAAATAAAGATTAAATATATATTTTGTTGCCAACAAAATATATATTAACTCTAAGACCCGTGTTCTTTGTATCTTCAACGTCTCACTACTAATCTTCATTCCGAACGTGTAAGATTGATATGATCCAAGTAAGGTATACTTCCTCTTCATTTACAGATAAGAAAATCAAAAATTACAAAAACTATTTTCCTTTAAAAATTTTAAAATCTTTAAAGCTTTTATCCCATTTGGATATAAACTTTAGGGGGAGTAATTAAAATTTAATAAAAATATTCACAGGAACATAAAAAATTTGCAAAATCTCAAAAATATTTTAATTACTTTGTACAGTTGCTGCTTTTCTTGAAAATATAAAATTAGAAAAATGGTTGTGTTGGTGTGAAAGTTATACTATAGTATCTCAGTATATGCGATATTTGGAAGCATAAAAGTCCAAGATCAGTCAAATCAGGGAAATTTGTATCATACTAGGTGTGCAATTCAATTCAAGCAAGAATTGTTAATCCAAGCAACAGTCAAAACTTCATAAAAGTCAAAGCATTAGTGCAAAAACAGTCAAAACCATCCATAGCAAAAACATTAATTTTTGACAAGTTCAAAATTCAATGCGGGTAAGAGTATTGGTTAATGCGGGTGAAGGTAACCAAGGCATTTAACCAATGCGGGTAATATTTTTGTGCAAGAAAATATGTAAGGCCCCGTTCCCGGAAACCTCACAGTTGGTCAATCACAGCATTAATTACAGAAAATTTCGTACTTTTAATTAAAACATCGCAGCGGATTAGATTACCAAAAACCATTCATTGCATTAATATTTAATGTTGCAAAATAATACATCAATGTATAATAGGAGTTACAAAAGAAACATTTAGTTGCATTACAAAACAACATAATTATCATGCACGAATGGATGCCAGTCTTGCCCGCCAAGTAGCTATCCCCCGCCTGCCATCCTCAGCGATGAGTTACCTGCCAACTGAAAATGCATAAAAGTCAGCATTGCTGAGTGAGTTCTAGCTTTAAAATATTAAAATACCTTGTTTAAATATATAAAATACGTTTTCTTAAAATACTTCCTTTAACATAAAAACCCTTCTTCCATACGTGATCACACATCATACGTACAACAAGATAATATTCATTATTGCCTTCATCATTCATTTCGTACTTTCTTTATTATCTTTCACTTTCATCCACACCAATGTGCAATACCCCGAACATTGTGCACGAAGCTGGTACTGGGCCTGAGGTCTATAAATAGACCCCGAACATTGTGCACGAAGCTGACCTAGTTACCTGGGGCAAGCACAAGGGTCCCGTCAATCTCAAAGATTGACCCCACATGCATCCTCATGGGGTAGCTAACCCGCACGTAGTTAAGCTGACAACCCGTGGTTGTGAACCTCCTTTCATTTTACTTGCAAGACTTTCCGTTCGTTCTTTATGTTCCACTTTTCATTGACATTAATCTTTCGCTTCATTTATGATAATACTTTACACATACGAGTATAAACACACCGCGTAAAGCCTCACAATAATACGTAATATGGAACACAAGAACAGGCCATAAACATGCATGGAATAAACAAAAACAACCATCAAATCAAACCAGGGTCAAA